>PPHD01003422.1:0-31580 GCA_002909625.1 Bambusicola thoracicus | reverse complement strand
CCCCATGCAGTTCATGCCCCCCCCCCCAGCCCCATTCCGCCATCGTTGCTGTCCCTTTGGAGCAGCTCTCAGCTCCGTTTCGCCCGACGCCGACGTCGCGATGGCTCCACGTGGAGCCCAACGTTTGGGATCATCCCGGAACGAGCACCGAATCCCAACCCAACATTGCGTTTCCCATCCCAGCACCACAGCTGCGCCAGCAAAAGAGAAGGAAGGAGCTTTTAGGGGATGCCTCCCGGCTCTGGGAAGGAGGAAAACCCATCTGCTTAATGAGGCTTTGGGAAGGTTTCCTGCTCGGGCGCATGGAGGGGAATCTGCTGATTTCTCCGAGGAAGGAAATCCTCTGGGATCCCATTTCCAGCCCAACCTCTGCTCTGAAAACGTTGTCGCCGTGGAAGGGAAACCATCGGGGGATCTCAGCTCCAGCCCGAAAATACCATCGTGGATCGCTTGGAGCTTTCGGGGGGGGGGCTTCCCTAAATTCCTCCCGGATGGAATTCCATTGCAGTCGGTCACCCTTTGCATTTCTGCCTTGGGAAGGCAGCGTTCCCCCAAGAAGAGATCCTTGGGAAGAAGAGATGGGAACGATTTGTTGGGAGACCCCAACGGTGGGAGACCCCAACGGTGGGAGACCCCAACGGGAGCCTTCGGCGGCGCACAGCCCTTCGCCCCATTAAAAAAGGGGTAAAAAAAGGGCTCCCCAAAAAGGCTCCCGATGCCACTAGGAGCCACCTGGCCCCGTGGGATCTCCGGTGGGGCATTTCTCCATCCTGGGCTCTCAGGAAAGGAAGCGATTGTCCCCACTTAACCATTTTAGCATTTAAATTGCGCTCCGCCTTCGCATGGCCATGGGGCGATGATGGGTTGGGGGAGGGATGCGGCAGTGCTGCTCCGTCCCTCGCCATGGCCGGCTGCTGGGGAGCGTGGTGAGACAACTTCTGTCACCTTTTCCCCTCCTTTTGGTTGCCTTTCGGAGCCCAGAAATGGTCGGGATTTGGGGTTCTGAAAGCTGGGTGGTGGTTGGGTTAACGGTCGGGTGCTGCGGCGGAGCCGACCCCAACCTGTTTAGGATGGAGGCATGCGCTGCCTTTCCCCGTGGGTTTCTGAGCTGCGGAGGTGGATGTGTGTGTGGGGTGGGGGGGGATCTCCCTTCTCCTCCCCCATCGGACTCAAAAACCCCAACCAAGCGTTGGGAGATGGAGGAGGAGGAGGTGGAGGGCAGCGGTTGGTCCCTATGGAGAGGAGGGGGACATCAGCGCGTCTCGCAAAGGGAAAGTTGCGGTGTTAGGAATGGGGTGATGCGTTTCGGGGCCATTTCCCTCCTTTTACTCCAACTTCTCTCCAGGCTTTGGGTGAAGTCTTCCCCATTGCTGACCCCTCGGTGCTGCCCGGGTCCAATCCTGCTCCCTTCGGGTCATGGCTGTGCCGCTGCTTATCGCTCACAGCGCCCAACGCTTGGCATGGAGGCAATGGGCTCATCAATGGGCCACTGTTTCCCTTTGGCTCCTGCAGTGAAATTGAAGCCTGCTCTTGAGTTAAGGGTGGATTTCGTGGCTTTTTGGGAGGTATTCCGATCCGGGGCTGAGGTTTGAGTGGTCCATCCGGCTGCAGCTGGCTGATGTGGTGGGGAATGGGGTGACACCAAGAGGATGTCCCGCAGCGCTCTGCATCCTTCTGCAGCTGGATTTAAGCAAGAAAAGGGGGAGTTTTCCATGGGATCTGGCTTTATCCTGGCTGAGCATCTTCTACCCAGCCCTTGGGGTCGGCGGCTTTGGGATGGCGGCGTTGGGTGCAAAGTGCTTCCAGTTCCAAAACCCTGTCTGGAAATGCAGTCGTCCAACTGCATGTGAGCGTTGGGTGCTTTTGGGGGTCCCGTTGGGTGCTTTTGGGGGTCCCGTTGGGTGCTTTGGGGGTCCCGTTGGGTGCCCCAAACTCATCCAACTACAGGAGCTGAGCCCCGATGGTCTGGCAGGAAGGCGGTGTTGGCGTGCAGACCCCATATTTTGGGGTATTTTGTAGGGTTTTTTCAATCCAGCTGGGGACAGAGTAGCCCAAGTGTCGGGGAGCATGCCCCACCGTGAAGCAAAGCGGCTTCTCAGGAGGAAAGAAGAGGGTTTTGGGGTCATGGTGCCTCCGCTCGGCTCCGCCGCTCTCCTCCCACGGCCTCGGGCTACAGTGGCTGATAGCAGCTCGAATAATTCCCTCTCTTCATTTGCATTGTTACCTTGAAGGTATTTATAGTCTTCCCTGCCTTCTCCTTCCCTGGCTGTGTAAATTTAGCTCCTTGGCTCTCCCCCGGTGCCTTTATCCAGCTGATAAGGCACGCTTTTTAGCACCGCTTTCTTCTTTTTCCCCTGCCCTGCGCCCATGGCAGAGGTCTCCCTTCCTCCAGGTGATTCTCAGCCCCCCTATAACTCGTGCTTGCAGCACAGCACCGAGCAGCACAGTGGTTTTAGGGGGGACAAACCCACGTGGCTCGCTGGGACCCTTGGAGGATCCCCCGTTTGCTTCGATCCGTGCGGTTTAACTCAATGTGGGGATGGAGGATTTCTTGGATTTGGGGTAGTTTTGGCGTTGGTATTGGGGTCGGTGCTCCTTCAACCCCTCAGTGTCTGCAAGTGTCCCAAAGACCCCCAGATTTTGGGAACCCAGGGGGCTTTCAGGGTTCAAACTGTGCTCTTTCTAGCAGCAATATTATAGGACTCGGGTACATTTTGGGGGGGAAATAATGGGTTTGAGGGTTTTCTCTGGCTCCTGAGGAGGGGAGAGGGGATGAATGGTCCCAAAGCAGAGGGACACTGTCCGTCTCCCCTCTTTATAATGGGATAGTGGGGGGAAAGCTTCGTATTGGTTGCATCGCCTCCAGGACGGACCCGGCACTGCGCAAAGGATGAGCGACGGGACCCGAAATCTTACCCAGGGTTTGACTTGGGAGGCAGCAAATACGGGATGAGCATTGGGAACGGCAGCTTGGATGGAGCCTGCTGGGTTTCCAGGAGCCGCTCGCTGCTCTCGCTGCCTCCTCCGCCTCGGTGAGGCTGCGCTCCTTCTCATTTTCCCCTCTCTTATCTCTGTTTCTTATAGATTTTTCCGGCTGTCCCTGGCCGTCAACCCTCCCGAGTCCCAGCGCGGTGTTTTTTTCCAAGTGACGCAGCACAATCAGCAAGGGATGGAGAAAGCTGTCCCTACTTTATCAGAGCAACAGCGAGAGCGCCAGGGAGATGGGAGCAGAGCCCTGCTGATGCCACTGGAGCCAAACAAAGAGAATTTCGCCGCCCCCGATTGCCCCCAAGGTGAAGAGCGAAGAGCCGCTTTCGTGAAAGATGCAAAAAGGCCTCTGGAGAGCACGGCTCTATCTGGGACATCGGTGGAAGCGGGGCCGGAGCTCGACGAAGCCACCTTCTACACCGCCGATGACTTGGTGACAATGAGCAGGGACGCCAAGGGACCCTCCGGCACCGATCTCTCTCCCCTCCAAGAGGAGCCCGTCTTCTTCTCTCCGCTATCCCGCCAAGAGCCCGACATCGCCCTGGAAGCCTGCGACGTGGCCGGTGAGTCCCCTCGGGTTCTGCTGCGGGGTGGCGGCATCTCTTGCATGGCCCGTGGTTGGGTTTGGGGTTGCCGTTGGGTTTGGGGTTGCGTTGGTTTTGCCCGTTGGTTGTTTGGTACTCCCGGTCTTGCTGGTGTTGCCCAGCTCTGGTTTGCGGTGGTTCTTTGCTTGCGTGGTTTGGAGACGGTTTTGCCCCAAGGTGTTGAGAATTTGGGAAAATGGAGCTGCGCTGGGGTGGGGGAATGTGTGGATTTAAGGCTTGGGATTGTGGCAAAATGAGGAAGCTGAGCGTGCTCGTGTCTGGGTTCAGCACCAGGGACAGGCGTGCCAAACCCCACTTGGGCCTTATTGGGGGGCTCCAAATGGGACGCGTGCCATCACGCTCAGGGGAAGGGTATGAGGCGGCCGGGGACCTGTCTGAGGACCTCTGGTGACCCACTGAGGTCACATCTCCATCGTTGAGACTGGTGGCACCAGGATCTGTTCCAGGGGAAGAGCCACATCTCAACAGCTGGCACTTGGGGACCGTCTTGGAGCGGGTCTGATGTTGGGGGCCCACTGTGTGCCCCGAAAGCACTCATAGGCAGCGCGTTGGGTTGCAGCTGTGTGTGTTTTGTGTCACCTCGGGAGCTCAGGATGCACCTGGGCAGCGCTGAGCCCCTCTCACTGCAGCAAACCCAACTTTCGGGCATGCTTGGTGAGTCAGATCTGCCATCTGTGGCTGCTTTTGGGTATCTCTGGGCCCGAAACGCCGCCGCCTGCACCTGGTTGGGTTGGGCATCTCTATTACCCATTGGTGACCCCAACGGAGAATCCTCCTCCAAGGGCTCTTGGGTGCGTGTGAGCAATGCTGCTGTGCTTTCGGGATGTTGTCCATGTTTTCCTGCAGGGCAGCCCCACGCAGGTGCTGCTTTTCCCTCCATCCCTGATTTTCCAGCATCTCTCCCTCGCCTGCTTTGAGGATTTCCCCGTCTCTGCGCCATCCCTGCATCCTCCAAACCTTGTGCATCGCTCAGGGTGCTTCCATCCGTCCTGCGGGTTCGCAGCCCTTCCTTCTTTCCCTCTTTCCTTTCGGGATGCCGGCTGGTGATTGGCCTCGTTAATTAACTCCTGTCTGGAAGGTGGCTTTCAGTTCCTCCGCCGCGGATGGCGGCGGGTGGAAAATTAACTCGCGGAGGGGGAAGGAGTGTTTGAAGAATGAGCAATGCAGGGCAGCGGGGCGTGAGGTTTAGGGCAGGGAGTTTTCCTTCTGTGCTGAGCTGGAGGGCAAATCCTGCGTGGCGCTGAGCAGAACTCAGGGTTTTTTCCCTTAAAGATCCCCGGAGGAAGGCAGGTTTGGTGCGGAGCGATGCGCAGCGTGTCTCCGTGTTGGCAATATGCTGAGTTCCCCACATTGCTCAGAGGAGCCTCGTGTTCTGGTTTGGGTGATTTCAACGCATCACCCGCGGCCCCTTAAGACTTTGATGAGTGCAGAGCCAACGCTGGGAGCAAATGGAAGAAATCCCAATGGAAACCCTTTGCGTTTTGGTGGCTTTGTGTCCCGTCTTTCCTCCGTGAGAAGCTGTTTGGGCTCTGTTTGTGCTCTCCCAGAAGCAATTTGGGCAATAAATAGCTTCAAACTGTGCTTTCCTGGAGGGAAATGGGGATGCTCTGCGGTCCCCTCCCTCCTTTGTGGCTAGGCGAGCAGAGCTGGTGGATCTCAATCCCAAGCCCTTTATCTTCTGGCTGCATTTGCAACTCCCCGCGCGCCCCCTGCATCACGGGACCCTTATCAGCCCCTGCCCGAGGGGTTTCCTCCCCATATCAGCAGAACTGGGGCAGGGCAGTTGGAGCCGCAGTGGCAGCAGGCTGAGCTTTGTACCGGGCTCTGGGCTCTCCCTCGTCCTGCTGGTTGGAGCGCATTGTCTCGTCCCCATTGTGTCCCTATAGGTGAGTGATCAGGAAGGGGCAGGTGGGGATTTGGGGCTTGCTGAGGGGGGAAGGGAGGTAACAAAGCAGTTTGGGAATGGTGCCGGGAGGTTTCCTGTGCAGGGAAATCTTGCTTTGGGATTGCCGGTTTCGGGTGTCCCCAGCTTCCCCCAGCATTGGGACAGCCTGCTTTGGGATTGCTGTGGCAGCGTGGGGTGACGTGGGGTTCCCAGCATTGGGGCAGCCTGCTTTGGGATTGTTTTGGCAACATGGGGTGTCATGAGGTCCCCAGTGCTGGGACATCCAACTTTGGGATGGCTGTGGCAGTGAGAGGTGTCTCCCCAACATCAGAGCATCCAACTTCGGGGTTGCTGTGGCAGTGCAGGGTGACGTGAGGTCCCTGACGTAGGGATGTCCAGCTGTGATGGTAAGAGGCGTCCCCAGTGTTGTGACATCCCACTGTGGGATTTCTGTAGCAATGTGGGGCGTTATGAGTTCCCCAGCATGGATTTCCAACCAATGCCACGTGTCGAACTGGTTCAGCTGGTCCAGGTTTAGGTGTAGGCAACGTCTCGTGCTCACCGGGCTAAAAAGGGGCATTTTCATCCCAAATCACCAACTGGGAGGAGCAGCCCAACGTGTCCCATGAGGAGTAACCCAAAGCTGAGATGAATCAATAAATCCACCGTGTGTTTTTTGGGGGGTGCGATGGCGGAAAATCAAACCCAATGGGTTCCTTCAGTCCCGTGGCCCTCTTGTAGGGTCAGAACACGACCCCAAACCCTCCTGTGTGGGGCCAGCCGACCCCTGGAGCTCTCCCAGAGATCTGAAGAAGTGTGGAAAAACTGCCCAGCCCCACTGAGGAAGAGGGAAAAGGGAAGGAGGTTGGGGAGGTGCCGTGTTTGATTTATACAGGTCTGACATGGAGGGCAGCGCCCCGCTGGGCTGCGTGCGGCACAGCCCTCGTCCCACCTCCACGTCCCTCCTGTTTCCCCACCTTTGGGGTCAATTTTTCCCCCTTTTCCACTGTAACTCCTTCTTCTGCATCCCCTTCTCTTGCGAGATCTGCTATTGTGGGCCGGAAGTTGCTTTCCATTCATCCCTCTGAGCCGCGATTGAACTGAGATCGCTCCTGGGAAAGGCTGAGCCTTCCTTAAGTTGGTATTTAAATGTTTTATTTATGCTTTCCTCCTCTCCTCCTTCCTCTCCTCCTTCCTCTCCTCCTTCCTCTCCTCCTTCCTCTCCTCCTTCCTCTCCTTCCTTTCCTCCTTCCTCTCCTCTTTTCCTCCTTCTTTTTTTCCTTTCCTCCTTCTTTTCTTCCTTTCCTCCTTCTTTTTTTCCTTTCCTCCTTCTGGAATGAAACTCAAGAGCCCACTCAAGCCTGGTGTCACACCTGAGAGCTCTGGGGCCGTGTTTGCCGTTGTGCTCAGCTGGGATGTCGAGGGGCTGCAGGTTGGGGGAGATTCTGTGCCAAAATACGCCCACGGGAGTGAGCGAATGGCTGAAAGAACAGCGAAAGGGGTACAGCTGTGTCTGGGGATTGTCCCCATCTGTGGCCACAGGAGGTTGGGGACGGCGTTGTCTTTGGGTTGGCTCTTAAATACCGCTGGGGAACGGTTCGGCCGCATCCCGGTTTTGATATCTGGCCTAAATCCCCTTAAGAGAGGAGGAAAAAAGGGATAGCCTCAAACTGCACCGCTCTGCCTGTGACTCAGTTTCCCCGTGCAGCTCCATTCCCTGCATTCTTACCTGCAAGCTGGGGGAAAACCCGATGGGAATGGGGACAGTGCAGCTCCGCAGCGGTTTGTCAGGCATGGAATCTGTCCTCGTTGGGTGTCCTTGGTCCTCTCTGGGCCGCTGCTGTCACCACTGCCATTAAAGCAGAACTCGTTAGGGCTTTTCCAGGGACATCCCACGGAATGATCGTAAGGGCGCCGCGGGTTTGTGCTGCTGCAAGGAGAAACCACTGGAATGGAATTCCCATGCCAGATGCGGGTTGGTTTTTGGGGATGGTGGCACGGAGTGCCCTTTTTGGAGGGGATGGGAGCAGGAAAAGGGCAAAGATGAGTTTTTCTCCACCCAAAAGAGCAAAATCTGCACAGTGCTTGAATAACTGAGGTGCCGCGGAGCGATGGGGTTGAGAGGGGAAGGCAGAAAAGCATCAGCGCTGTGAGTGCATCTGATGGTGGGGCACGGTGACGACTCATCCCTGTGCAGGAAGAACAGATCAGTTCTATTTTTGCTGGGGAATTGGGAGAGCCTCGGCTCTTACGTTCCTGCTGGATGGGGGTCCCTGGGTGGGATTCCAGGAGCGGAACGCTGGATTTGGGTTGGTTTGTGTGGGTTTCTCCTGCCTTGGTGACTTCCAACGAAGGGCCTGGTGATAAATGAGGTGACTTTGGTGATAGAAGATGCTTTGTCGTGCTAACCTGGGTGTCCTCAGTTCCTTATTGCCGAGTGCTGGAATGCGTTCTGGGGGAAAAACGCGTTGGTTTTCCCAATAGGAAGTGGGAAATGGTTTTGCAAGGTGGATCCCAATAGGAAGTGGGAAATGGTGGGTAGGCTTGGGTGGGGAGGTGAGGCATTATGGCACTGTTCTAGTTCCAAACTTCAGGATATTGGAATGAGCTTTAGGAATGTTTTGGGGGGGGAAATGGGTATCGGAATGAGTTTTTTGGGGGGGAAGACATTGCTTTTGCAAGTTGGGTCCCAATAGGGAGCGCCTTGGGGAGGGAAATGGCGCTTGAGGTTGGCGGTGGGGATTTGCAGAGAGCTCTTGGTTGAGTCTGTGTGTCCGTCCTGGCCCGGGTTGGTGGGAGTTGAGTGGGAAACACCGAATGGACCCCCCCAGAAGGCAAAGAAATTGGTGTTAGCTCAGCTTTGGGACCGTCTGGATGTGTAAGGAATGGGGATGGATGCCCGTATGTGATGCGTTTGGGAGACCCTTGAGCAGATCCTGGCATGGCCAAAGCTCAGCATGGTTTGATCCCAATCCTTAAGCTCTCTCTTAGCTTGGAGACCTCAGTTCTGCCCCACTGAGAGTCCCGTGGTGCTGCTCTCTGGCCCCACTGATCCTACCCCCAAAATTGCGTCCCGCTGCCCCCCTCTGTGTGTAGGATCTTGTGCGGAGCTGGAGCGCTTGCTCTGTAGGAGCCTGGAAAATACAATGAGAGGACCTTGAGGAGCCAAAACATACACAGCCTACGTTTGTCTGAGATCTGGGCTTGGGTGGGGAGGTGGGACCTTGAGACGCCGTCCTTGTGCCCAACTTCAAGGCGTTGGAATGAGTTTTGGGGGGGAAACACGTTGGTTTTGCAGCGCCGATCCCAGCAGGAAGCACTGCGGGGTGGGAAGCGGTGCTTTGAGTTGGCTGTGGGGGTTTTGCAGAGAGCTCTGGTGGCCTCCAACCCTTCTCCCAAGCCCTTCCCAAGGTGTGTTTGCCAACGCTTTGTTTCCACGGCCGCCTTTGAACTCCGTCCAAGAAAGATATGCGATCACAGGACGGGACCGAGCGGGCGCAGCTCATGCTGATCTCCTGCCTTAACGCCTGGGGACGGTCCCCGCCGCCTTCCTCCAGAGACCCAAAGCCTTTATGGAGGTTTCCTGCATGGATGAGGAGCAACGTGGCAGTTTCCCAGTGCGTTCCCCATGCTGGTGGATGTAGGAATGCCTTCACCGAGGAGCTGAGCGTGCAGTCCCGGTAACGTCGCTCGTCACCGTACCATCAGCCTCGTAGCCTGCGAGCGGTGCCAGGAAAGATGTCATGTTGTTGCTTAGCAAATAAATAACCCAACGCCGGAGTCCAAGACAACAGACAGAGCGTAGCTGGAGCGGGGACCTGGAGTGCACTTGGTGACCCTTACGGTTGCATGGAAAAGAAGCACGTGGCATGTCCTCCAACGCAGCCTCGTGGAGGGGATCTCTCCTCAAAGGCTTTTGGGGTTGGTGGCTGTCAGGATGAGGGTTTGGGGGCAAGGCAGAGGTTGGGTTGTGGGGTTGCTTGCAAGCGTGGCCACGTCCCCATGGGGTGGGAGCTTTGTTGCGCCGTGGTCCCCAAGCGCGCCACCAAAAGGATGGGACAGGAATCCATAACGGTGTTTTCTTGGCCCCTTTTGGACCCCAAAGCTGGAGCCCCGAAGGCAAGGAGGGGCGCGCTCTGCCCCCCTTGCTATGGGGCCATGCAAGGTGTGGAGCAGCTGCTGTGCCACTCCATGGCAGCTATAAATAACGTCCCCAGGCCCGGTCCCCTGTGCCGCTGCTTGCGCTAACGGGGCCGTGGTTTAAAAATAAGCTGGGGGCACTGCCGTGGGTTCTCCTGCTGCTGTGCAAAGTAGGACGCGGCCACGTCTGTCTCCGGCGCTGGGTGCGAGGTTGGTTGGTGCTGTGCAAAGCCAGGCTTGGGCACGGGGCAAGCCTTTGGCCTCGCACCTATTAAGCTCGGGGTGCAGCGTGTCGTGGTTTGGGGGCCGTTTCCTTCTGCCCCACAGCCCAGGCTGCTTCATCCAGGCTGCCAGAAGAACTCAGCAAACAGCTCAAACCTCATTTTATTTTATTTTTTTTTTCCTCGATATCAGTTGGGATAAAAACTATCTGGGAGGGAATAAAGGGTACGTGGCTGCGGCAGTGACCCCTTTTGTAGGGCAGGGTCAGGCTGGGGACAGAGATACCGTCACCTTTTTCCAGCCCCAGCACAATGAGCTCATGCTCCGGCATGGGGCCATGCTCGTCCTTCTCCAGCATTTGCTGCCGAGGAAGAAATGATTTCTGAGTTTACACAGTGTATATGCAGCATCGTGTATGCACGTCATCGGGATGCTAGATTTGATCCATTCGGTGCTTTGCAACATTTGTTTGGGGGGATGGGGGGGAATAGTTGGTTTTGGGACGTGGTGTCCTTGTTGTAGGAGATCTGGGGGAGCTTATCCCGTGTGGGTTCGTCACTAGGGTGGAACTGAGCTGCTGCTTCTCCTCCTCTGCTGCTGCCCCACTGCTCTGTGTCTGGTTTATCCTCCTCATGACTGTGTTGTTGGATGCGTTATTCTAGTTATGCGTTATTGCAGTTATTGGGGGTGTGATTATTGTTTGGGGTTGTTTGTGTGATCCTCCGTTTTCTCGCTGTCACCCAAAAATCACAGCTGTGTTCTTCCCCAATTTGCACCTGGTGGTCTCCACAAATGCCTTGCAAGCAGAACCATGTGAATATTGTCAGTTCATCTCCATCTCCCACCTGGTGTTCCTCCCAATGGCCAATCCCTTCTTTCTCACCCCGGGATCGGTCCTGTTTTCCACCCCATGATGGTTAGGGTCCATCTCCACCTGGGATACTTAGATGGAAGAGGGATCTCAACGCCATTTGGGTCCCATCTTGGTTCATCTTCCACCCCGCCGGATCACTGCGGTGGTGACTCTATGGGCTCCGTCCACAGCGGCGACCCAACGGGCGATGGCCACGATGGCAACCCAATGGGCAATGGGGACGCAATGGGTGATGGCCATGATGGCAACCCAACAGGTGATGGTGACCCAATGGTTGTTGGCCACGGAGGTGACTCAGTGGGCAATGGTGACTCAGTGGGTGATGGTGACTCAATGGGTGATGGTCGCGATGGCAGCCGCATGGGCTCTGTCCATGATGGCGACCCAGTGGGCACTTGCTGTGATAATGCACCTCAAATACTGTGTTAAGTCTGGGCTCCTCACTTCAAGAATGATACTGTGGCCTTGGAGTGTGTCCTGAGAAGGCTGCCCAGGACAGTGATGGTGTCACCATCCCCGGAGGTGTTCAAGCACCGTGGACACGTGGCATGGAGGGACGTGGTGGCAGTGGGTTGATGGTTGGACTTGGTGACCTTAGAGGTCTTTTCCAACCTTAATGACTCCATGGTTCTATAACCCAGCTGTGCTCACTGCTATAACCCAACACTTGGCATCCTCGAGATCTCGTCCCTCAGCCAAGGGCCAGTCCAGCTCGTTGGCATCGCCGCGTGTCAGTGGGATTAATGAGCATTCCCAGCTCTTGGCTGTAATCAGAGAGGACGGCTCGTTAAAGGCTGACAGCAGCAAACAGTGAGAAGCTGATCCCATTGGTGAGAAGCTGATCCCAGCTGATCCCAAGTGAGGGTTGGGATCAAACCCAGCTGAGGGTTTCCTATGGTGTTACAGCATCCAAAAATCCCTTTAGGGCTCCTCACACCTCCGGTACCGCAAATAGACAAGAGCTGAGCCTCTCAGGGCTCCCTGTCGTTGCTTTTTAGTTGATTTAAGCCTTGTTTAGCAACGGCGAAGTCAACACGTGGCAGCAGACAGAGGAAAGAGTGGATCAGGGTGGGGGATTCAGGGTTTGAAGAAGAGGAGATGGCAACGTGAGCCGCTCGCGTTCATCGCTGGTGAAGCAGTGCCACTTCAATGGGAGCTGTGCGTGTGCCGAGACCTGCTGGAAGCTGGAGGAGGGATGGATCCAAACGAGAGGAGCTTTCAGCAGAGTCTGGATGGCTTTCAAGCAGCTTGGAGAGAAACCATCCTTTCATTCGGTGCTGGACGTGTCCTCTGCTGACGAGGAAGTTTTCGGCCGCCCGCCCCATAAATCTTGCTTAAAGCTGGATGGAGCAGCGCGGGGCTGAGAGAATGGATTTGCTCAGAGCCCTGATAAGGAGAGGGTGGGGGGAAAGGTTTTCAACAGCTGGGAATGGCCTCTGAAAAGGTGAAAGGGCTGAAAGGAGACGGTGTGCCTGCGGGCAGCGCTCATTCGCACTTGGCTTTTGTTTTTCAAACAAAGCTCTGGGATGGGAGAAATGCAGGAGTGGAAACACCTCGGGGAGATGAGCCCCGGGGGGGTCCGTGGGGTGAAGGAATGGGGTTGTGTGGAGGTTTGGGGCTTGGGGTTGCATTGCTGGGTTGAATGGGGTTGGTGCTGTTGGGATCCGAGCGCAGCAGAGGAAGGAGCATCCTCCTCCTCCTTCCTTATCCAGCCCTGGGACCACTGCTGACAGGAGGGGAGAGTTGGGTTGTCATTGGGTCACCACTGCCTGTTGGGTCTCTATGGTGGCGAGACTCCAGCAAGGTGAAAGGCGAACCAAATGAGACCCAAAAGCTGCTGAGGTTCCTCCTCCAACCGAGCGTCCCACGTGGAGATGGACCCGAAACACTGTGGGGTGGAAAACGGGCACCGATCCGGGGGTGAGAAAGAAGGGATTGGCCACGGGGAGGAACTCCGGCTGGGAAACGGAGGTGAGATGGGAACGTTTGCAGGGTGCAGCGTTTGGGATTTGCTCGGGAGGTCGCTGTGGGGAACCCCAGCTGCAAAGTGGGGAGGAACACGGTTGTGAGGAAGGCAGCAGGAGGAGGCTTTTGACCACAGCAACAGCCCCAAGCGATTCATCACGCCTCCCATCATTAGAGTCCATCTGGTCACTGGAGCAAGCCTTTGGGCTCCGTCCGGCCCATCGTCCCCGTTTGAAACAGGAGAAAAACCCAAAGGAAACCCCGAAGTGGACGCGTGTCCTCTGCCTCGGAGTGCTGGGAGGGGAGAGCAGCGCAGTGTCGGATTCCACCCGGCCATGCCAAGCCAAACACGCCACGCTGCTCGGCGGCACCGACCGCAGCTCACACCTGTTTCAGTTTCGCTTAACTCCTTTGCAAGCAGCAAACCCCCCCCGCTCCCCGGTGCATTCCTGGCTCACCCCGAGGGCTCCTCACCGTGCCAAGCAGTGCAAGTTTTGGGGAGAAACGGCAGCTTTTCCGCCTCGGTTGGACTTCCAGCAGGGAGTGGATCCAGCAGGGAGTGGATTCCAACAAGGGGTTGGCTTTGCTCCGCTGCTGCTCGGCGGCGCTTTGCAGAGTCAGCTGTGAGCTGCAGGTTGCAAACTGTGGTTGAGTTGGTTTTTCTTTTTGTCCCTCAACACCGTGAGCGACTCGTGGCTTCCATGCAGTCACTGAGGTCTTCTGCTGTGCAGCCTGTGAGCTTCCGGGAGCCTTTTTCCTTCAGCTCACCCCAATGTCTTGGCTCTTTTGGGACGGTCTCCCCATCCTTTCTCAGTGCAGCAGCGATGCAGAGCTCCGGGGTCATGCAGGATTATCACCCTGATGCTGGGGCAGCATTCAGCTCTTCCTCCTGGCCGGCAGCACCTTCCTCTGGCTCCATTCCTTGCTGGGTTGACCCCCTTCTTGGAAGAGAACCCCCGCCAGTTCTGCCCTCGGTGGCCCTATAAGGATTGGAGGGACCTGGAATGCAGCTGAGGTTGTGGTGTGTCTGTAGAACCTGCAGACATCGCCCTTCCTCCCTGTAAGGGCTTCTTCCTGGTGGAACGGGGTGCTGCATCCCCAGCTTCACCCTCTTCCTCTCGCTGGATTTGCCCCAGGCTCCGTTCGGGTTGGGTGCTGCTCATCCCCCCCAGGGGAGAAATCCCAATGCCACAGTGGGATGGGTGCCCCCATCCCCATCTCAGCCCCCAGCATCCCCGCTGAGCTCAGCCTCACCGAGCAGCATCCCTGCTTCTCCCTGATCCAGCTGTTCGCTCCAGCTCTGTCAGGTCACAGCGGATCCCAGAAACATCCCAGGGAGCTCCGCCAGCACCGTCGCACTTCCTCCAGCTCCATCCTCCAGCAGTGCTGGTTTGCTTTAGCTTAGCTCAGTCGTTGTTTGTTTGTTTGTTTGTTTCCAGCTTGCTGCAACTTGGGTGCTGTGGTGAGGATTAGCGTTGGTGTCTATGGGTGACTGCTCCTCCCACACTCTCAGAGGACAGGGAGGTTTGTGCCGTCCTGCAGGTCCCCTTTTTAGAAGGTTGGTGGATCTGAGCTGGAAGAGAAGATGTTTTCACGAGCGTGAATGGGTGCCGAAGCTCTGAGCTTGCTCCAGATCCTTTCCAGAAGGCTTTGAGTGGGATTTCTGTCCTGATGCAACGTGTTCTGATCTGTCTGGATCAGCTGCAATGCTCTCTGGAGCCGCTGGATGTTGCGTGCCCGGGCACAGCCAAGCTCAATGCAGACATTGGGCTCACGTTTCGATTTATTCGAGTTAAGCTCGGGCGTGACGGTGATGGCAGAAAATCCTATGAAGCCAAAACGAAGCGTCTCCCGGAGAGATGCAAACCCTTCGGGGACGGAGAGCTGGAGGGATTCGGATCCGTGCGGTGCCGTGCCCAGCGGGATGCAATGGGAACGGGGTGGGTGGGAGCAGCCCCATGGCTGAGACGAAGCGTTCCAAAGCCGGGATGAGCCAGCGCGTGCTCGGCTGCTGAGTCAGCACATCCACTGCCCTCCCCTCTCACTGCGCCGTTCCCCACCTCCTGCAGCCCTCCACCCCCTGCAGCCCTCCGCAGACCACTTCCTGAGCAGGCGTTGCCTTTGTAACTGCTCAGGGGAGAGCCCGTTGTGATACGGGGACGGAATAAGCCGTGCAAGAGACGCGCACGTGGTGGGAGCCAGGCTGAGCTCTTGGGGTGCACGGCGTCCAGGTAGGGGGAAAGCACATCTCTGGGTTTGGGATGGAGGAACGGCACGGGGCACGGGGTGGGTGGGAACGTGGTTCCATGCTGTGTGGCTCAGTGCACACAGGGTGGAAACGTGCAGGCTTGGTTTTAGGGGAAGTGGGAGCAGGGGGGAGGCTGGCACTCACCCTTCTGTTGGAGTGGTTTTCAAGGTTTCCTCGTGCCCGTGGATGCGGCCATTACCAAGCATTGCTGGTGGATGGGGAGCGTGGGATGGCTGTGGTCTTGTCTCCATGATGTTGTGATTCGGGGTGTCTTTGCTCTGGATGCGATCGGTTCTCCACGATCTTGTTCTCTGTGAGCATTCATCCTTATTCTGTGGCTATTAGTTGGGAATATTTACATCTCTACGCAACTTCAAAGCGTTCCAGTAGTGCCTGGAGGTCCTTGTCTCTGGGATTCCTCATGGTGCCGGTTCCTCTTGCCATAGGATCTCACCTTGGTGGGACGGGGATGTCGTGCCTTTCCTCCTGCTTGTTGTGATGTCCCCTCATAGCCATGGGGTTCCCCCAAGCCCAGTGGGGGCAGTGCAGCGACCCATCAGCCAGCCAGACCTCCTCCTCTTTGCTTCTTCCAGATGGTGCTCCTACAACTCACGTGTCTTCCCAAGCCTTGAGCGTGGAGGGAATAGAAGGGATAGAAATTTTAAGGGATAGAAATAGGATTTGACTCTTTCACTCCTCAAATCAGGCCCGGGTCGAGGACCTGCTGAGTCTTTGAGAAGGGCAAGAGACTTAGGGCTGCTCAGCAGCAGTTGAGTTGGGCAGCTTTGAGCCTCAGTGCCCTTTTGGGTGCAGAGAATCGAGCCGGGCAGCTTTGAGCCTCATTGCGTTTTTGGGGGAGAGTTGAGTTGGATGCCAAAGCCAGGAGCGGGTTGCTCGTTTGGTTCAGCTGGGACAGGCTCCAAGGATGGATGTTTCATGTGTGCTTTCAACAGGGTGGGTGGTTGTTCACCAGTTGGAGCTGGTCTGTCAGTTTGTGTAAATTCATATAAATCATATGATTTCACGCTGCGTTTATCTTGTCTGTATAACCCTTCATCTCACTCCGGGTCATCTCCAGATCTGCGAAGCAGGTCAAGGAGCCAAAGGGACCAAGTACGGATGGTTCTGCTCCTACTGCAGCTCAGTGTAGCCTGAAAGAGTGGATTGGGCATCGTCTGATGGATGACAGCAACCAAAAATATGGGATCCTTCGGTTTGATAGTCCTGAGCCACAGTTGGAATGCTGTGGTTTGGGCCCTTTGCAGTGTTTTTTTTCCTGCTTGTGGAGCAGAAATATCAATGCTTGGATGTTGCTCAACCCTTGGGTTTTCCAGCTTGATTTCCAGCTCTCTGTATCTGCAGAGGGGCGAAGGAACCTGTACCAGCACAAACAGAACACGTAACTGTGACTCGCAGCCCCGTCCCCAGCTCCGTCAGCAGCCGGCCAAACCCGAGTCAGATGAGACGCGATGTGCTGCCAGCACGCGGGCTTTGAAGAGCTCCTATCCTCAAGGTCACCTGCCCGGGGGCTTAGGAGTGTCCTTAAATACAGCCCTGAACTGCCATCGTGTAGAAAGAGAAGGAAATGCATCCCAATACCATCTGCGGACGGCCAAGGTCTTCCACCAGCGCTGGAGGAGGAGAACTGACCCCAAACACAGCCGTTTTCAGGAGGAAATGTGAAATTCGCGGCTCTGCCCAAGTCTTCTCGCCAGCTCATCTGTATTCAGGAGTGTGAGCAGAATGGCCAGCTTGCCTCTGGCAAAGCCACAGCAAAGGGACGGAGAGCAGATCGTCTTGTCCTGCCCCGGGGAGTGTTTGGACGCGCACGTGAGACACGGTGGGATGATTCCTGATGCAGAGAAGCGATGCCGTGCTCTTGGGATGGAGTAGAATTTGCTCCGAGGCAGGATTTGGAGCAGGAATACCATGAGGGATATTGAGGATTGATGCTGTGCCCTTGCGATGGAGGGTAGTCCGCCCGACGTGGAGATTTGGGGTAGGAAGACCATCAGAGAGCTTAAGGAGCAATGCCATTCTCTTGGGATGGAGGAGCGCTCTGCCCTGCTTCAAGATTTGGAGCAGAAGTACCGTCAGGGATCTTGAGGAGCAATGCCGTGTCCTTTTGATGGAGAACAGTCCACCCTACCTGGGGATTTGGGGCAGAAACACCATTGAAGAGCTTGAGCAGAGACGCCATCCTCTGGGGATGGAGGAGTAATCTGCCCTACTTGAAGAGCTGGAGCTGCAATGTCATCGGAAGGACTTGGTTTGGGTTTGCAGGACACCAGGCTGCTCCTTTGGTCGCCCTCAGTGGAAGGGGAGTGTCGGGGTGTAAGCAACCTTCTCCTCTTGCAAAAGGGAAAGGCTCTGCATTCATGTAGGAACAGCGGCTCCTATTAATGGTGAGCTGGGACAAAAGCTGTTGTACCCTTTCCCTTTGTGTGTGTGTGTGTGTGTGTGTGGAGTTGCTTTGTTTTGCTTCTCAGCCCAAGGCCATGCATTCCTTGCATGGGAACCCTCGTTGCGCTAGTTTGGAAAGAAAAACACAAACCTGTGCCGTCCAAAGCAGCAGCAATCCCTGCTGTTGGGGTGGTGGCATGGGGCTGCAGTGTTTTCCCACCACTGTACCGCACCATCTGCTGGTTTTTTGGCACCGTGGGTCACTGCCGTGTGTTCAGACTCCGGAAAGCCACGCGTCGAGCCAAAGATGTGTGGTTTTTCTTCCAGGCTATTTACAACACGCAGAAGCTGCTGGTGCCAATGAGGGAGTCTTCCAGCACCATTTGCTCTCAAATTAAACACCCAAGATGAAAGCTTCACCCTGAGCAGGAGCTACTCTTTAATTCCAGAGCTAACTCGTGCCTTGCAACATCCTTCGTTACACAGAAGATGATGCAAGACCTCACCCCTTGCCTAACCCTCGCTTATAGCCTACTCGCTTGCCTAATATGCCCCTGCTCAAGTGGCAGTAGAGGAGCTAAAATACCTCTTTTTGCCCCATTTAGATGGCTGGAGGAAAAGAGAAAACAACGCAGCTTGGTTCGTTGCAGGGTTTTTGGAGGTGGTCGGCTTGTTTGGGAGGCTCTTGGAAACTTTCAGCTTGGTCCAAAAAGTAGTATTGCATATTCTGGTCCAATTGGGATTGATTTCTTTTGTTTTTTTTGGGAGAGTCTGGTTTTGGTCTGCGCCAAGCGTTCACCCTCAGGATGAGCCCAGCTGATCTGGAGGGCTGAAGGCAGGGCTGAACCTCCCTCCCCATCCCATATTGCTGAGAGATGGGGTGCAGATGGGCTTTGGAGGTCAGGTAGGCATCCTCCCTCCCATCCTGGAGGATTGGGTGGTAGAGGGGAATCCTTCCAGTGTATTCAAACGATGGACCCTTACACAGATCAACAGCTTTTGAAGTTTAGGAAATAGTGTTTTTTGTGGATTTCCTTTAAATCTTCGCTCCTGTAGGCTCCTTTAGACTGTTTCTGGAGACCTCTTTGGGAGCTCTGTATGAGGCTTCCAGGAAAATACAGCTTCTTGGTTGAACTCTTCAGAAGCATCTCATCATTTCCAGCTGGTGTAGCGCTGAGGGAAGCCACCATCCAAAAGACGTCTTTGCTTTGAGCCCAATCCTGTGCTCAGAGTATGGCCAACTTCAAAATTGTTTGAGTTGTTGGAGCCCCATCCGGTTGAGTTTTGAGCGTCTTCAGGGATGGAGATCATCTACATCCCAGAGCTGTCCCATGGGAGGAGTTTCCCGTGCCGTGACTTTCTTTTCTTTTCACTGTGCGTGTCCAAGAGGGGTTTTGGCCCCATCTTTTCCACACCCTCGAATTAGTGGCTCTAGGCAGCACCTTCCTGCTCTCATCTGGAAGCTAAATGCTCCCAGTTGCTTTCATTCACTGAGTCCTCCTGGTTGGGGGCCTTTGTTGGACTTACTTCCTTGGATGTTGGATCTACCAACATCACTGCAAGGGCAACGCTATTTAAACAATGATAATAATAGTCTTAGCTGGGTTGAAAGGATCCCATTGGGAAGACCCTTTTGGAGAGCCTTTGCGTAGAAAGGATCCCTTAGAAAAGAATCCTTGGAGACCCTTTGGGTAGAAGGGATCCTGCAGTGAAGAGCCCCTGGAGACCCTCTGGGTAGGAAGGATCTGACGTTTGGAAGAACAATGATGTAGAAGAGCACTTTGCAGTGTGTCCTTGTGTTCCTGGATGGTGGCGGTGGCAGTCTGGGTGAAAGCATGCCTTGTGAGCATGCTGTTGAAGCTCTGCTTATCAGTGCTGCCCGCGGTGACCTTGGTGAGATGGAGTGCTTTCGGTTCTAATGGAGATGTCATTATTACTCAATTCGCGACCTTTGAAATGTATTTTGTGAGTACCCTTCGCCAAATGCATCTAGGAATGGGTTTGCCGTGTGTAGGAGAGCTCCTGGTCCTGGTTCCCATGCTGGGAACGTTGCTGGTTTCCCTTATCTCTGCCCTTTGTGTGTGTTTTGGCTGCTGCATGCTCACGTGTTGGCTCTGTTTGGAAGCGTCTCGGTGTCTTGGCTGCTCTAACTCTTGGTGCAGAGGAAAAAGCATAGAACTGTAGAATTTGACGAGGTGGAAGGAACCCCCGAGGATCATCGAGTCCAACTCCCTGCTCAACATGAGGGCTCCCAAAGTCCAAACCCTATGGCTGAGCGTGGCGTCGGTCTCCTCTCGGTTACACAAACCAAGCGGCCCGGGGCTGCTCCTCATACATCTTGCCCTCTAGACCCAACACCATCTCCGTGCCCTCCGCTGGACGCCCTCTGATAGTTCTGTGTCCTTTTTATCTGGTGGATCCAATGGATGAGAGTGGTTGACCTCGTGGCTCTCCTGGGAGAAGCTGCAGTTGCGCTCCCGTGGTCGGAGGAGAGCAGCTCTCACTGGATTACCATAGAGGGTAAATGTGAGCTTGCTAAGTCCAAGACATTAAACTCCCTCATCTCTCGCTGTTTCCAAGAAACCAGGATTTGCAGGGAGCACAGTTACGTGCTCATCAGGAGAAAGATAAATCACGGCGTGTTTTCCTCTAAAGGAGACAGCTGCTAAAAATAGGAGCCACGCTGAAGCTCTGCGGAACAAAGAGCCCCTGGAAGGCTCCTGGCTGTCCCTTCACCCCATCGTCCCCTCCGTCAGCTTCCCTTCTCCTCACTGTGGCTTTCGGTTTGATTCTTTTTGGAAGCGTTTTACAGTCTGCCCGTTTGGGAGGGTTTTCCCATCCCTTCCCCCGCGTGCCTGGCCGGGCTGGTCAGTGACTCAGGCTTTCCTGAATGAACACTATTTGTCCCCCGTGACCTCGCAGCTTGGCCGTGCATCCCAACGGGCTTTTCCAAAGTGCTTCTGAAGCCAAAAAAACCTGAGCTGCCGGAGTTCAAGGCCACCTCTCTGCGTCCTCTGATGGAGGATCGCCACAATGGCCCCATCCAGATGAAAGACCTCAGAACCTATCGTCTCCTTCCAAGGGATCCTCAGCTTTAAAAGCTTCTCGCCTCTTGCGTGCCTCACTTGAGATGTTAGGGTGGAAAACCAGCGATGGCTTTTCACGTTCCTTTGCTTTCAAGGCAGGTCCTGCCTTGCCTCCTTCATCTCCATAACGGTGGTCCCAAATTCCTTGGGCCACCGTGCTTGACGTCTGGCACGTAAGCAGCAATCTGTAAAACAAACGTGATCTACAAGTGGTTGCATCAGTCAGGGAGGGGATGGAGGTCATTTACAGTCATAAGAATCATAGAATATCCCAAGTTGGAAGGGACCCATTGGGATCATCCGGTCCAGCTCTTGGTTCCATAGCTGCCACGCGCACGTGGGTCTTGTGCCCGCTCCTCTCTCTGCTTGCGGTCTTTGTCCAGGCAGGTGTGATCCATGCATCCTCCTTGGACACCACCAAGAATTTCCCCCTTTCTTCAGGGCTGATCTTGGTCCATCTGAGCCCACTAGAGCTCAGCAGGATTCACCCGTGTGTTGTCAGCCCCAGGCAGGGTTGGAGGTGTGTGGTAAGCACCACCATCCCAAGGGTTCCACCACCAAGCCCAGAATGATGCTCAGCTGCGCACCCAGAGAAACCAGAGCCCATGGGATGCCAAAACCAACCCCTCCAGGTTGGCAGGAGCGTGGCTGGAGCCGTGCACATCTCCCCTTTAGCCTGCTTAGTTGCAGGAGCGATTATCCACCAAATACTTTTGCGCGGGATTAAACCCTCTTAAGTGTGGCTCAGCAATCCTCCCGTAATCCGGACCCGGTCGTAGCAGGACAGGGCAGCAGGAGCAGAGGGGGTTGATCTGCTGGGAAAGCTTTTTCTTTCCAACACCCAAATCACGTTGACTGCAAATTGCACTGCAAGGAGCCTCACTTGGGCACTGACCTTGGAGCTTTCCTCTCTGTTGCAGATGAGCCTGATCCTGCCCTCTCCGGTGCTGTCCCAGCCCCAGCTCACAGGACCGAACTCGGGTAAGTGCCCTGGGGATGTTGCGGAGCATCTCCCCTTGCTAACAGCACAAAAACCCCAAATTTCTGCTTGGCTGTTCCCAAAGAGGGTTGTCCCAACCACCAAGGACGTCACCTTGGAGCCAGCCGGCACCATCCCCTCTCTCCAAAGCACCATTGGTTGCTCCAACGTAGTTTCATTTCACCACTTCCCACCACCACCCCGTTCTTCTACCCATCCCACATTGCCCCTTGGAACACCTCAGTTCTGTTTTGCTCTCTTGGGGCCATCCCTGGTGCAAGGGGAAGAGGCGGCTGCTTGGAGGGGTGTTCCCAAGCTCCTTAGGGCTGTCCCTAACACCTCTGAGCACGCTGGAGAAAGCAGATTGAGTGGTGGCAGCCCAAGGCTCCTTACAGGAATCGCTCTCCTTCAGCCTTCGTTCGGTGATAGAGCCCATGCCCGGCACGTTTTAATAGGTTTATTTTAGTACCTGCTGTTGAATGATCCTTCCTGGGCCAGCACTTTCCTTAGTGAGTTATTTTTAATAACGTTTGCGGTGCGTATGGGAATCGCCTTTCCCTGCTGTCACACCGCAGAAGATGGAGAGCCCGTCCTCTCAATTTCTCTGTGTGCTTACAGAAAAGGAAATAAAACAGGGAAAAGATTTGGAGCTGGAAGGGCAAGAGCAGGAACTGGTTTGCCCCTGAACTCTGCTTTTTAGGAAATAAATAGGTTTAAAAATGATGGGAGATGCGTGGAACTGGAAGGCCCGCTGTCCCTTACAAAGAAAGGTGATTTATTCTCCTGGCAGCACAGCCTGACCCGTGAGATAGTGTTCTGCTGGTCTGGAGCAGCTCCTTGCACAATATCTCGAGTCCTTGGGCTCTTTGAGGCTCTGGGTTTCTTCCCTTGGGAGTGGTTTCAGCACAGCGCCAGGACGTGGTGCTCTTGGCCACTCATCCCTTCCATCAGCACCGTGTAGATGGGAGTTTGCGGCACCCTTAGCTCCTCTGTCTTCCTATGCCTGCCCCAAGCCTTGGGTTACAGGTTGGGGTCTGCTGGCACCATCCAGACCCCATGAAGCTGCTGATGGAGATGTCCTCTTCCTCCTGTGTGGGTCCTGTTGGGGTTGGGCCTTCTGTTCTGGTTGAGATTTGGGTTGTGACTGCTCTTTGGGGTCATCTGGATGGCTTGGACTCTCTTCAGAAGCCTGAATATGGTCATCAGGTGCTTTTGGATTTCTTGGATTCCCTAGCGAGCTTCCCACCACCCTTGCAGAAGGGCTTGATGCTCTGTCTCACTGTGCAGATGTCTCCAATCCCTTGGGGCATCCTGAAGAACATCAAGGTACCTTCGTTGCACCTTTTTTTTGCATGGGAAAAAGCTTCCAAGCCCAAACATAGGACTTCCAAAGCCGTTTGGATTGCCTATGGGCGTGCTCTCCGGAACCCAACACATCTTTGCTGTGGTGGTGGTGTCAATAGTACCACCTGGGTGACCTCATGCCACCCAGTCCACAGTAGAGTTGCCCCATGGAGACTTGTTTTCCAGCTGTTTGATGGGATCTTGCTAACTTTGGGGTCCTTCTGAGGATTTGGGGGAGGAACCAACTCAATCCAGTGTGATTTGGGGTATCTGCAACAGGGAGGAAAGGTGGAGGATGGTCAGCATTCCCCCCTCCTGCTGCAGGGAGAGACTTGCACTTCTTGATGAGGACGAATTGTCCTTTGGTCCCACAGACCTTTGGTGTGGTCCACGTTGGCACGTCAGTCCTGTCTTTATGCAGCTCATTGTCCTGCTCTTTGGTTTATTAGTACCAAGCGTCACCGTTGGGTAAAAGGGCAACGACCAACAGAGGGTGGGTTGGGATGAGTGGTCCTTGGGCTTGTTTTCTTTTGTCCTAAATCCTTGACGTACTATGGGGTGATACGGGAGAAACATCCCAACTGCCCCGTTAACCAGCTGTTAACTATCCAAACTTCTTTTACAGCTCCAAGACCGAAGAGCATTTAGAGTTCCAGAAGGCTTTGTACAGAGCGGACGCCAGGAGCTCCCTGGAGCTGCGCGCCATGACCGTGTCCGGCAGCGTGCCCTGGGATACCTCCGCCCTGGAGACTCGAGCGGGCGATGGGAGAGAAGAAAGCACTTTAGAGAGACTCTCTAGCTTGAAGGACTCAAAGGACGTGTCGGCGTTCCCGGGGGATCCCCAGGTTGTAAATACGGTGCGGGTGGATCCTGAGGACCTGGAGAGTGACGCTGAGGAGCTGGGCGCCGGCATGGCGGCAGCTGGGACGCCCAACCCTTGCACGGGGCCGCCGGTGGGTAGTGGGGAGGAGAAATACCTTAAACCTGAACCAAAGCAACTTGAAGGCGTCGGCAAAGAGCACTTAGAGAAGAGCAGGAGGGGGATCCAGAGGGTCGAATGGATTTCTCGACCCAACAGAAGCCCGAGCCCTCACTACAAAGACGTGAGCAAGCCGACGGATGTAGCAACCAACGTACCCTTCCGGGGACAGGCTGTGCGTGAAGTGCCTCCTCCGCTGACTCCGGCAGTGTTCAGGAAATCTCTGAACCCTGTCCTCAGCAAGTCCAAAACCCTCGAGACCCCCTCGTCCCACAGGAAGGGGCTGGGGGTGGACTCGGACGCGGGTGAGATGGGCGCGCTCAGCGCAGCTGAGTGGACCATCCCAAAGTCGGCCCTGCAGCTCAGCACCGACCTCGCCATCGGCAAGCAGTCGTGGACGGTGAATTCCGAGGATTCGGTGGAGAGGATCCCGTTGATGTCCCTGGAGCCCACTCCCTGCAGCTCCTATGACGTGGAGATGAGGCCCTACGTGTGCAGCGTGCTGGTGGAGGAGCAGGGCAAAGAGGAGCTGGGCCCCGAGGAGGACCCCACGGTGTACACGTGCATCGAGTGCAGCATCTACTTCAAGAAGAAGGAGCACCTGATGGATCACATGCTCCAGCACAACCGTGGACCAGGGAGGGACCAAGATGGGGATGCTCTCGGAGGGCAGTGCCAGTTCTGCTGCAGCGAGTGCGGGTGGGCGTTCGGGGACCTTGCGTCCTTGGAGGAGCACAAAAGGCTCCACCAGGAATCCAGGGAAAAAATCATTGAGGAGATCCAGAAGCTGAACGAGTTCCCTGATGAGGGTCGGGAAGCCCGGCTGCAGTGCCCCAAGTGCGTCTTTGGCACCAACTCCTCCAAGATCTTCGTGCAGCACGCCAAGATGCACGTCAAGGAGAGGAAGGACCAAGGGGCGAAGGGCTTGAATCTCTACGGGGGCGGAGAGCTGCAGGATAGCCCCGTGCACGGTATGTACAAACACTTCAAACCCAATGAGCACATGCCCCTGCAAGTGCAGGCTCCTCAGCACAGCAAAGGGCTCAGCACCTGCATGCTCTGCAGCTTCCCGGCGCCCAACGAGAACATCCTCAAAGAGCACATGAAATACGCCCATTCCCACCTCTCTTGGGACGCGGAGGTGTACGAAGAAGATCCCAACCAACCGGGAACCAGCAGGGATGCCTACAGCCCCGCCAGGCCGGGCCGCTTTGCAGAGACTGATTATTTTGGCAAAGCAGACCAGCTCTTCCCTCCACCCCACCGGGAAAGCGCGTCGCATTACGACATCCACAGCTTCACCGTAGATCACCCCAGACTCAACAGAAGCAATGGGGGTAGCAAAAAGGACTACTCGACGTCGGGGTTCCATGCCAGGAAAGCGGCCCCGTACGCTGCCCGGCACAAAAACCTGGGCCTCTCCTCCACGAAGGCCTATTCACAGTTTGCTCTGCAGCACCTGAAAAAAAAAACAGCAGCTCAGCACCTCGAAGCCGAAGGCGATGGTCTGAGGGGTCACCCAACGGGCCTGGAGGAGGTCAGGCACAAATGGATGTTTATCAACGAGGCGGGGGGCGTGGAAGGGGAGTTCTCCATGACCACGGACATGGACTTGATGGAGCATAGAGTCACCAAACCCGTCACCATCCCTCAAGCTGCTTTGGACCTCAAGAGGACGTACAGAGACACGTTGAGAGCCACGGACCCTTTGGTCGCCTCCGAAGAGCAGCAGCAGCAGCTGCGGATGATGGTGCCCATCGTTCTGCTGGAGGAGGTCAACCCACACCCCAAAGCGAAGAAGCGGCCCCGGGCAAAGCCCTGCAAGAAGAAAGCAGCATTCCCATCGCGGGAGTTCATGATGGAAGAACCTCTTCCCTTGGATGTGCTCCTGTTGGACTCTCCTTTAGAGTTTGATGACTTTTTGGACTCCGACTCGACCATGTTGAAGAACGAGGAGAGGAAGTGCCCGTACTGCCCGGATCGGTTCCACAACGGCATTGGGTTGGCGAACCACGTGCGGGGCCACCTCAATCGGGTCGGTGTGAGCTACAACGTCCGGCATTTCATCTCGGCAGAAGAAGTGAAAGCTATTGAGCAAAAATTTTCCTTCCAAAAGAAGAAGAAAAAAGGTAGTATGTATTCAATTTGCCGTGCTTTCTATTTTCTTGCTCTAATCGGTGGGGTTTAGAAAACCCCCCCAGACTGTGGGTACGTATGGTGCCGTGGCCGGCCTTGATGGCTATGGTGCATCTCATGGCTCTTTTGGGTCTAACAACCCCCTCCCAAAGGCTCGGTCCAAACTTCTGCCCGCTGACTCTGTCCTTCTTTCCTCAGTTGCAAACTTCGACCCGAGCACGTTCAGCCTGATGCGATGCGAGTTCTGCGGGGCCGGCTTCGACACGCGCGCCGGGCTCTCCAGCCACGCCAGGGCCCACCTGAGAGACTTTGGTATCACCAACTGGGAGCTCACCATCTCGCCCATCAACATCCTCAAGGAGCTGTTGGCCAACTCGGCGGAGTACCCCATGCTGCAGGCGGCGGTGGGAGTGGAGCCCTCATCCCCGGGCCGAGAGCCGCACGGCTTCGTGCCCCGCAAGAGCATGACCCCCATCTCCGAGTGCAGCATTCCACGCTCTCCTCTGTCCCCATTCCCTCCATCTTGGGGAGATGAGTCCTTGCAGTCCTACAGAGACGGTGAGTGAAGCCACAAACCCTTTTGCTGGCGACTTCTCTTGATCCTCGGTGCAGGGGATGGGTCGCTCGGCGGAACCTGGTGTCGATTTGTGCCTCTTTGTCATTGTCGTCGTGCTGGGTGGAGTCTGAGTCCAGTTTGGGGCGGGTGGAGATGTGGTGATGAAAGATCTCAAGCTGCGGATGGAGGGATTGCCTCCTGCTTGGCTGGCAGCTGTGCTTAGGAAAATGATTCCTGTCAGCAAAACTCATAAACCCAGAACGCGCGTTGGGGTGTTTGAGTCGGTGGTGTGTGCTTTGGGATATTTGGGACAGAGAAGCGTGTGTTGGGTGCTGGGGCCGAGTGTGGCCACCCTGTTCTTTACCCATGTAGAAGGTGCTGTGTTCACCCCTTGGCTGCTCATTTTCCCTACATGTTGTTTTCCCAACGGGAAGTGGAGGTTTGACCTTTGGGTCTTAGCGAGGCCCTTCCATCAGCAGAGCCCCCAGAGCACTCGTGGAGCAGCGCTGGGTTCAGAGCAGTGGCCTTCCCAAAAAGCTTTCAAACTTCCCCCAGAAAACTGACTTGGCCCAAAATCTTTGCAACAGCAGCATTCTCCCAAGGGCTGAAAACTCACTCGTGCGCTGTGAGAAAGTGCCATTGGGTGCTCCGTCACCTCTCTGAAGTCCTTCTTGTAGAGGCTGTGCTCAGCATGATCCTACTTGAGCTTCTCACTGCAGGGATCCATCTGTCTTTAAGTGAGATGATTTTTGTCTTGAGAAAAGGGTTGAGCTAGGATTTTGCCTACGGGTTTGGCCAGCGTTGCTCAGCTTCTTGGTGTGTGATGTTGGGAACACCTCCCGCTTTATCCCGTCTCCATCTCAGGTTGCAGAATGGCAGTGGGCCGGAACCCAACTCAGCTAAAAGGTGACAAACCTCTCAAAAAAGGGGGGGAAGTGAAGTGCTGCTTCCCACACCGGCGCTGTGTGTGAGACGGTTGCATGGCGTCGTTGGGTTGCATGGCGTCGTTGGGTTGCACGGTGTTGATTGGACTCTTGCAAAGCAGCTGAGCAAACAGTTGTTGGGTTGAGGTTGGGGATATGGGGCAGCTAGTCTGAAGGGGTTGGGGTTATGGGGTGCTTCATCTGTAAGGGGGGGACTTGGGGATTGTTTTAGGAATCCCATGGGTTTGCTTGAGTCACTTGGGAGGTGTCAGAGTGCTGAGAGCTCCGGCAAGTGGCACGGCTCTCATCAAGCTCTCCCACTGTTCCCCAATGCTCTCTGCTCATGTTTTATGCCAATTCCGTCGTTTGCAGAAGGTTTTAAGCAGTGCTAACGAGATTTAGGCCGGGAGCAAGTTGGTGTGAGTTGCCAGAAGGTCTCTGCCTGCATCGCAAGGGGAATCGGGCGCTGCCAGCAGCCCAAATCAGCTCTGCAAAGTTTGGCTTGGTGTTTTTCTTCTTGGATCTTGGTGTAACACAGAGCTCTGTGCAGGAGGGTTGGTTGAACGGTACGGTATCAGGGAACTGATCCTACGTCCTTGCTGGACGAGGATCCCAAAGTGGGGCTGCCCCTTCCTTCCCTCGCTCCTCTCCTCCCTCTCTAAAGCCTAAACGGAACAAAACTCCATTTGGATGGCACTGAGGAGGTTCCTCGTTGCAAAGCTTTGTTTCTGTTGGTGCAGCCTTCGGGGATCAGGTTTGGGGCTGCGGATCTGTTTGCTTGCTTCCCGGCATTTTGGCTACCAAAATTGGCTTTCTGTGCATCTCTGAACACAGAGCGCGTAGCGGGTGGGCACAGGTTATTGCTCTTCCAATTTCCAAGAAGGGCAAAGAGAGAAGCCCCGGTAATTATGGAGCTGTCAGTCTCACTTCGGTGCCCAGCAAAATTATGGAGAAGATTATTCTGTGGGTTATTGGGGAAAAAAAAAACCCTGCAAGGCAACACGGTCATTGGTTGTAGCCAGCATGCACGAAGGGACAGCCGTCCCCTTGAAGGTCACCCAGCTGGGGGACAAAGGGAAGGTGATGGAGGTGAGCTTTAATGATTTTTGTCAAATATTGAGGCTTTCTGGACAAAACATGCAGCACAGAGCCAGATAAATGCGTAATGTGATGGCTGAAAGACAACGCAATCGTTGGTCATAGCCAACATGCACGGAGGGACAGCCATGCCCTATGTGTCCTCTTGAAGGTCGCCCAACTGGGGGACAAGGAGAGGACAGTGGAAGTGTTGTTGGTTTTTTACTTGTGTATTTTTTAATGAATTTTGGCTAATATGGAGAATTTCTGGACAAAATATCCGGCGTAAAGCTGGGTAAACGCATAATGCATTGGGCGCATGGTTGGGTTGTTGGTGTTCAGGAAGCCTTTGGACGATGCTTTGATGGTTTAACTCTTGGCTGACTCTTGGCTTGCCCAAAAATCTCTCCAAAGAAACCCTAAAACATAACTTACAACCAAGATGAAGAAGTCCAGCGTTGTGGGGCCAGGAGCTGGGCTCGATGATCCCTTCCAGTTGAGAGTCTCTCTAGTTTCAGGTGGCTCACAGCTTCTTCCCGGATATTTGGGGAAATTAATTCTTAAAAAAAGGATTTCTCTGCTTCCTCCCAAATGCAACGTTCAGAACGTACTGAATTCTCCCAAATGATGGGGGCCGCCGTGACCAGGCCAGAAGTCTTTTGGGGTTATTTCCCACCAAACCCGAACAATTCCCTTTGCTTCACCGTGTTCAGCTTCCAGCTGTGCCTTAGCCCTTATCCTCCATTTCCATATTGATTATGTGTATTTTTTTGTACTCTGTTCTGTATGCATTCTCACATAGGATTCTGCTTGAAGCTTTGTTGCCTTTTTACTGGCATCTCTGAGCCCATCCTCTGCTCAGCACTCCCCACTCCGTTTGGGGCACAGTTGGATTTGGGGTTTTTATCCCCTCCAGCTCTTTTTCCAGCATTTTCCCCCTAATTTAATTGTATCTGCTGGCGTCTTGGATATCTTTTTTCCCCCTCGTCTTCATGGAGTGGCATTGCCCTTCCTTGTCTGCCACGTGCTCGACCCTGACCTGGACGGCCCAGGGTTGGGGTGCCAAAGAAAGGCCCTCAATGACAGCCCCTTCCCCAGTGGTGACCTCTTCCCCAGCACAGCTGGAGCTGGAAGAGGGCATTCAATGCCAGTTTTTTTTTTTTTCCAGCACAGCTCTGATTTCCATTCTGAGCTTTGCTTTCTCTGACTGTGGCTGCCCCCCGCAAAGGAGAAGAATAGGAATCAAAATGAAAACACTGGAACTTTGTAGACGGGGTCTTGCGCCTTTCCTCCCATCCACCAGGCTCATCCCGTGTTTGCTGCCGAAGAATGGATGTCAGAAACCCTTTGGAGGTACCTGACCCCATCGAGGCCACCTACGGAGCCAGGTCACAGAGCTCAGGGCTGTGTCCCATTGAAGCGTGTCCTATTGAATTTGTGTAGGGTGGAAGTGACGACCCCTCCTCCGTGCCCCGAGGACCCTCCTCGTGCTGCTCTCCTGACCTACTTTCTGCAGTCTTTCATTCTTTTCTTGACTTCCAGCTCACTGCAGAGCACTTGTCGGCCTCTTACTTCTCTTCCTGCCCTATTTTCACATGAGCTGATCTACGGCCAGGGGAGATGGCACTGAATTCCTTCATCCGGGTCTTTCCATGCAGGCATTATGGGGTGCTGCTCCCCGGGGGCAGCGCTCCAAGGCTGTGGTAACCCCTTCCACCTTTCGGTTGTGGCAACGATGGGAGGGAATCAGTTTTTCTCTTAGTGCTTTGGGGAATACCCATTTTGGGGTAGCTGGAAGGAGGGGATGCTTGATGCTGGGGGAGCTCTCAGTTGGCGTGAGCCTAAAATACCCCATGACAGCCCCAACCCCAACCAAGCATCGGGACGTCACGTACTTCTTGCCTTCCAGGACGTAGGAACACGGCTTATTTCTTGCACTCCTTCTCGTCCCATTAAATATCAGCGAGCGATACCTCGAGGTCTTCCTTCCCCGTGCATCTTTCCAGCTCTGTTTCCCTCCAAGCCAAGGAGAGCATTTCCACCCTGTGGTTAAACCCAATGCGGATCACCAAAAGGGAAGGCGGTTGGCACGCGTGGGTTGGTCGCGGAGCCAACGAAGGGAAGCACCGTGTTGGAAACCATGGGTGAGATGGAAAGCACAACGCAGAGCCGGCCAAGCCTCTTGGCAGAGCTGTGTGTGCCTGGCTGGCCAGCAAAAGCTGATTCTTTCATCCCCGTCCCACATGGAGCCAATTAGTGGCGCAGCGGATCGCACTCTCCATGCCCCTCATCCTTCCCTTGCGCTGTAGGATGATGGATGGAAGAGCGTGGGGCCCAGTGGGATCCATCTCAAGGTGCTCAAAGAGTTGGCTGATGTCGTCATGAGACCTCTCTCAGTTATTGTTATTTTGTTTAATGGTCTTGGGAATCTGGAGCCAAGAAGGGCAAGAGAGAAGCCCCGGGTAATTACAGGGCTGTTATTCTCACTTCAGTGCCGGTGAAAATTATGGGGATTGTTCCAGGAGTTGAAAGCCAACAGTGATTGATCACAGCAACGCGGGTTCATAAGGGGCAAGTCCTGCTTAACGGACTCCATTTCCTTTATGACAAGGTTATCCACCTCGCTGACCAAAGGAATCCAGGTGATGTCATCTTCCTGGATCTCAGCACCTCTCTGCTCTCTGGTGGCCTGGAGGAGCGGCACGGAGCTGTGCCAGGGAATGCTGTTAGGTATTAGGAAAAGGTTCTTTAGCAGAAGGTGGTGGGCATGGATCAGAGTCCCGGGGCAGTGGTCGCGGCCCCAGGCTCATGGAATGTTGGGACGCCGCTCTCAGACATAGGGTTTGGGTTTGGGGTGGTCCTATGTGGGGCCAGGAGTTCTCCAAGGGGAGCTTTGTGGGCAGGTGCGTGGAGTTATTGGGATGTTGGCTGCTATGACAAAGATTTCACTCCGGTATTCTGTGTGCACCACGTTGAGGATTTGGGTCGGGATGTTTCACTTCAGTGAGCATTCGAATCTCTAAAAGCTTCACTGTGCTGTAAAGTTGGGTGTCCGGTATGGGTCTGGCTTTCTTTTAGCTGTGGGTGCTCTCCTCTCCCACTGCCTCTTCTTGGGTGGGGGTTTGAGTTGGCGGTAGAGTTTTGCATTGGCCACAGGGGGTCAATGTTGG
>PPHD01003421.1:0-31581 GCA_002909625.1 Bambusicola thoracicus | reverse complement strand
GTAAATCTTCGTCTTACCCTTCCAGGTGGGAAAGCATTTTTGGTTTTTTTTCGTGTTTTTAATCATAGTGCAGACCTCTCAGCTGACAGCCACTCCTTTATTCATGAGCCTTTGTATGGCTTAAGGATGATATAACCTCTTAATAACCTTAATCAGGTTATTTTTCATTGTGTTTTAATTCATTGTAATCCCAGTAAGTCCGTGAAAACCTGTGGAATTAAAATTTGTTTCTTTAATGACTTATCTTTAAAACATTAGTTACAAACGGCATTAACTTACTATTTGTCAAGAAAGAAACACATACATTGGTAAGAAAAAACTTTACAATGTTAGATCCAGAGGTTTTATTTAAGGGGAACAAAGCAAAATCCATAAAGGGTTGCCCTTTCTCCTTAGTTTGAACTCACAAGGTAATGCTAATTTGTCACTAACTCTTCAAGTTACTACTTTATAGCTACTCCGACAACATCTTTTGGCAACATCTAAGATATCCTGCTGCGTACAATTAATCAGTATGCTGCTTGGCAAGTAAGTTGTACTACAGATCCCAGTATGTACATCACAGTATTGGTGTTGAGTATTCAACTGCTGGTCAGTGAGGTTGCAATGTAAGCACAGTGGTCAGTTCTCCCCTATGGTTTGGGTCAAATGTAAGAAGCCAAAAAATAAAAAAATAAAAAAATAAAAAGCGAAACAAAACGAACTTGTGAAAGAAAAATCTCAAAAAAAAAAAAAAAAAAAAAAAGTCCAAAAAATTAAGAGTCCTTATGTATATGTATATGCAGCCAGTTACTGAGCTCCTTGCTGGCACCTCATACTAATTAGTTCATGATCATCAGCCAGAACCCAAGACTCAGATCAGAATATAAAAGGGACTTTGTTTGAGGGAGAGATTATGTGCTTATGTGTGATAACGTGCTGTTGGTTTTTCTCAGTTCTTGAGGTATGGCTCATCAGGTAGCACTGTCTGATAGATTCAGGAATATGTTCATGATTGACCATATACAAGATGGCATCTTATCACCTATACAGAATATAATACTATGTGTTAGTTCTGGATTTGTTTTATTGTAAAATTAGCAACTCTTTGTAGAGGATGTTTTTCTGAGACATAACAAACTGCTATTCTACAAATTCAAACTAGAAGTTCTTTTTGCATTGGCACTGGAGCCACACAAGCGCTCTAAGAACACCAACTGGGCAGACGAGTCTTAAACCTCAAGAAATTCACTGCACTGATTTTTACATTCCTGACAGCACTTACCAATCCCATGTGATTCAGACATAGTTCATACTTTCAACAACTCTCCCAATTAAGCCCAAAATTCAGAAAGCACCACTTCAAGAGACAAAGGACCAAGACAAGCAAGAGGAAAGTGAAAGAAAGAAGCCAGGAGTAGAAGAAAGGCAAGAAGATTTTATAGCTAGATTCTACACACTTAGAGAAAAAAAATGTACACTTAATACTCTGCTTCTGTCACTTTCCTCTGAAGTATTGACTACTGTCAGAGACAGGAAATTGAGCCAGATGAGGCTTAATCTAATATGGTTACTCCTGTAATCCTATTTCCATGGAGATCTGTTATTTCACTGAAGGCAGCAGAACTAACAGATTCTGTTATTTGATAATTGTGGATCTGTTTTTAAGGATCTAACTGCAATAAATTGTCTACTTGCCCTTCCTCAGATAACAGGCCAAATTCTTCCCACAGGTCTTTGGAGTCAATGTGAGACATAGATGTGCTGTTAGGACAGACCTGCATACTGGTGCCCATATTCCCTACAAGTCAGCCTGTACTGTGCATTTCTGTTTTTCCTGTAGGAAAGAAATTATGATTTTTAAGCTCATGACAATCTGTGTTTCAAACAATGCATTCTTAAACCAGCAGTTCTAGTGTTTGTTTTCTGAATTTAAACTACTTCCAAAGAAGTGATATAGACCAATTAAAACTATAGAGTTAAAAAGAAAAAGAAAAAAAAAAGGGAAAAGGGGGGAAAAAAGGAGAGAGAAAAAAGAAAATGGAGAAAAAGAAAAGGAGAAAAAAAAAAGAAGAAAAGGGAAAAGGAAAAGAAAAAAAAAGGGAAAAAAAAGAGGAGAGGAGAGGAGAGGAGAGGAGAGAAAAAGGAAAAAAAAAGTGAAAAAATGAGGAAAAAAAAGGGAAAAAAACAGAAAAGGAATGGTGTGGGCATTTACTTGTAAAGCAGTAGAAAACACTGTAAACAATAAAATGCAAGTTCATATGATCAGTTTCCCTATAATCTGTAGTCCTCAGGTTTCCAAACACAGGCTTTTTCTGTTTCTGCCTAGTTGCAAACACTTCAGCAGCCACTCCCGACAAAGCACATCACAGCTATGTAAGAGCATGGTGAAGACCCACAGGCAGGTGGGCAGCACAGCTGCTCTAGAGGAGATGGAGTACCTGCATCCTTCTGCTTTGGGTCTCAGCTCTGAGGATATAATTCTCATTTGCTCATGTGCTCTTACCAGTTATGGGGCAGTTAAAAAAAAACAATGAATATAGTTAAACATGTATTATTAACTTGTTGTTAAGCAATAACAGCTAATGGGAGGACATTTCCTAGAAGTTAATGATTGACCAGAGGAGATGACTGGGGACCTTAAAACAGTCAGCCATTAAATGTGGAGCAATACCCTTGCTTTTACCCACTGTTGCTACTTGCATTTCTCCCCTCTGTTTACAGCTCCAGATTTCTGCACTCCATTAATGTGAATTTCAATTTCTTTACTTAGCTATGTACATATCCCCAGCCCTTTGTAACTGGCACATAAAATCTTCATTCATAATAATCTAAGAGATATCCAATAAATTATGCTTGGATTGCTGATTAAATGAAGATTATTATGAAATATTAAAATGAAGATTTTATTCACATTTTAGCGGTCACAGATGAAAAAACTACAAAGATCAGTGTAATCCATTTATTAGTTTATGGAAAAGTCCTATAGGGAGTGTCACAATTCCCTATGCTATCCCTGAGTGCATTTTGCATTAGAACCTCTGATTTAGCTGAAAGATGTAAAAAAAAAAAAATCACACACAGCCAGATCCCTTCTGGCTACGCATCTGAGAAGGCTCAGGAGCATAAGGTCGACACACAGCAACTCACACTCACAAAATGAGCCCAGAATCACCTGTTTCAGATGTTAGTATGCAAAAATTTTCCAGGTCTGGAGCTTTCGACCAAATCACACCACTTGAGTGATCTGTTTTCCCTCTCCCTTCCTCCTCCTCCCTCTCCTCCCATTACCTGCCAGGCATACAAAAACTGTGGAAGCTAACGGGCAGCAAACTACAAACAGGCAGCAAACTATTTCAGGGAAGCATGTTTTAAGTGAAGAAGTTGTCTATCCTATTCAAAGAGTCTCATAATATATCCAATTTTTTTCCTGTTTGAACAAAATTTTTTGTAATAAAAAAGGAAAAGAAGAAGTAAAGTTATTGAAATCTCAAAACAAAATGTTAGTCCCTTCCAGATGGGAGCAATTTGTAGAGCAGAAAGAGCCTAATTCCAGGGAGGAGGATGGAATTATTTTTGCACATTTTAGAATTCTTGCAGAGTAAGTTGACTCAGATTTTGCCCCAAGCTATATAATGTTATCGGGATATTTATTGACTAAGATCAATTTAAAAGTAGATTTCTCTGATCATAATCACATGAAGGAACTCTTTTGGGTAACTGTATGTGCAACTTGGGCTACCTGATGGTGCAGTTCTCAGTCAAGGGGACAGCCAGCACTGTGCTGCTTGTGAGCTTTTGCAGTCAAATGCCTGTCACATTCGTAACTTCACTTTGCCTGCTTTTGTTTCGAGACTGAATATCTCTGTTTCAGTCATGTCTTTAAGGCACAGGAAGAGTCAGGCCTTCCTTGTGGTAGGTGCTTTTCAGAGAGATTGCTCCCCGCTGCCTCAGTGAAAAGAGTTTACGTGTGGGATGAGTGGGTCCACCTCCTACTCACGGCCTCTGTCCTTCCGCTGGCCTCCAGCTCTGCCGCTCCTTCTTTCTATTCTGTTCTCGACCTCTTCTCACAATTGCCCATCTCCCTCTGTGGATGGTCTCTCTGCTGTTCTCTCTTTCACCTAATATGGGTTTTGATTTGCAACGGGGGGAAAAAAAAAAAAAAAGACCCAAAGAAATAACGTTGGCTTTGAGCTCTACATTTATGCTTCCTGAACAGAAACTCTGCCTGCATGAAAATCAAATAGGGAAGAGAATAAAACATGGTGATTTTGAGACCAGATTTTCCCCTGATTCCCAGAGAAGCCCAGAAGTCAGAAAGTCACTGTCAGCTCCCTGTTTCTGTGTTTCAGCCTTATTTTCAGCACAGGTTAGAGCTTTATGCCACCACTCTTGGCTCTTATTCTGTCTTTCCTGGAGTGGGAAGCATGTGGGAATGCATGACAGAGCTTAAGCTCCTGCAATCCTGAGGTGGTGAATACTATTACAAATTAGAGCAGCCCTGAAGGTGCTTCAGCTTCTGGCTAAGGACAGCCCCAAACCTCCTTACAATCTGCGCAGGCTGATCTCAGCAAGGTTCTGCAAGACCCCAGGTTTTCTCTCGGGAGGCTCACAGGGTGTTATAAGAGGGCAGAGCTCGACTCGGCGCAGCTAAGTAGTGTCAAAGTGAGACCATCCGATGATAAACACGACGTGAGCTGAAGTCAGAGGCAGCAGCAGACTCTGCCTCTCAAACCATGACAATGTTCCTGTTTGACTACAACTACGTGATCTCATTTGCAGAACTGCAAACTAACAATACAGTATGAAAATGCAAAGCATTGTGCTAACTGGGAGTGTGGCAGTGTCCTCCTTTGGTACATTTGTCTCAAAATTAGGGGATAGTTTTTTTGTCTGTGAATAATAAACACTTTGAGCTCAAATTAATTCAAATATTTATTTCTCCCCTATCTCACTTGGTAAAATAATAGAGATATTCTAGGCTATCTCATATTGCCCATTAATGTTGTGTATATAAATAAGCCAGGTTATCTTTTCCTTGTGAGTAATGTTTTATCTACCAGTCTCTTGTCTAGTGGTTCAGTACCCCACCACTCTAAATTAGGATACTTTATCTTAAGGCTTCATAATCTTACGAGACTATAATTGGAAAGTTTATAAAAAAAAAATCCTGCTTTGTAAGCTTGGCAGCTGAGATAGAAAGAGGGAATGAGAAGGGCTACAGCAGAATTACACCATCACTGCTAGCCTGACTCCGCTTGACAGAGCCGTTTAATATTTTGACAAGACAAAATATAAAGCAGCATTTTATTCTGTAGAGACTTCACTAGACACAAGCATGGAAGTGCTTGTGATCAATAAAGTTTGCGGTGGAGAGTGATTTATTTACAGCAGGGTATTATGTAGAGAAAGAGCTGTGATATTTCCACAGGCTTTGACGGCATAATGGGCCCCTCTCAATCCTTACATGGAAGGGTTAGATTGTCATGGTTGCTCAGGCAGTATTCAAAACGTTATCTGATCAGCCTTAAAGACTTCAGAACGAGACAGATGATTAGTTACCCTAAACGATCCTCATCATGCAGAAATTGATGATTTAATATAGTCAATGACAGACGATTCCATTTGTACTAGATAAAGTGTCTGCGGTTTGTATCAATCATAATAGAGTTATTATTGAGCATAAAAGAAAAGCATGTTTAATATCATTAATTCCAGATATGTCGCTTTCCACATCTGGCATTCATCCATAGAGCAGAACCACTCCAGGCTATCATTTCTGCCTGTGTGCTGGTGACTCCAGTGTTTTTTGTAATTTCAAAATGTTTTTCAGCACCTCCAGCTAGGTGCAATAACAGTTTACAGATTACCTATGTCATCACATTTTGACAAACTTCTCAATCTGATGTGACCTTCATCTTTAGCCATCTGCTTGCCTTTGTTTCTGCCTTTTTTTTTTTTTTTTTTTTTTTGATAAACCTCTGCAGCTTAAAGCTGTAGTGGTTTGTTCCATATTCCTCTAGGTCAACATTTCACCTGTGTAAATCCAGAAACACAGACTGAAATGTACTGACAGTAACCTGGGTTCAAGTCTCAAGGTAGTTGATTGTAGTAGAATGTCCTATACGTGTGCTGTCATCACTTATATAAAATGATTTTTAATTGTTAAGGGTTATGAAAATCCTCCACCCCCCAAAAAATAATTTTTTTTTTTTTCAAAAAATCAGTATTTGGAAAATATCCTTTGCAAAAATGGCCCTTCTGCAGGATCTGTCTTTTACATTCCTAGAAAATATAGGGCAGAATCTGGATGTTTCCATAACCAAATAATAAATACCTTTAAGTGAATGAGAAGAACCCATGCAGCTTAAACCCCTGCATGTGCCTTTTGTTAATTTGGCGTGGAGCAAAGGCCCTCACCAGAGAATCCAAACACATGTGCTACTGCTCTCTGGTTGATATAGACTGAATTCCTGGAAAAGCACTGCATCTATTTGCAGATTTTTTTTGTCCCTGTTTCCCTGAATCCCAAGTAAAACTTCAAATGACGAAAGAGGTGCCTATGGGATTTTCTTTCTTTCCTTATTCTGATGCATGATTGTATGGTTTTAAGAGATAAACACTCAAAACCAGAAAATAAAAGGACTGTGACTGAGCTTGTTTTTTAAACACAGAGCCCAAGATTTCTTGCTATATTTTTCAGTATTGTTCAAATCAGAACATTGGCAAGGCATTCTTTTACGTGTAGTCGTAGGGACCTACTCTCTATTTTTCCCTGCTTACATGAGTGTTTTATACCAGTGGGGAGAGCAATCCAAATAAGTTGGCTGCCTGCCAGTTCAAACAGCAGGAAGTTTACTGATGCTGGAAGCTTTATTTATTTTGTGTTTTATTTTGGAAGGAGGAGTAAAGAAGGCTAATAACATTTCAGGGGCAAAGAGTGAGTTGTTGTCCTGCACTTCAGGCTCTGCTATCAACCAAGCATTGCAACATCTCCTATACTGCAAGTTCAATTTAAAGATCAAATCCGCCATTACCTCCTCCTCTCCTACTGTCACTCCTCCTCCAATGGAACAGACAAGGAAACTAAATCATCTGAGTAACTACTACCATATAAACATGTACTGTAACCAGGGGAGGGAAAGAAGCAGTAACTACTTTGTAGACCCCACTTAATTCAGTGCAAAATAATAGGTTCTCTGCATACATTTTTGTTCCTTGGAAAAATTAAATACATAGATAAACAGAAATTACACCAGATTTGAAAAGATCTTTCTTTTCAAAAAGATCTAGGAGAAACTTATAGGAAATCTTATGAAATTTTAAAACCAGCTAAATATCAGATGTGTACAGATGCAGTTTATGCTTTACAGAAGGGGTAACACAAATCCCAGAAAACCTTTCCTTCAGAGTATCCAAATGCCATAAGCTGCCCTGAGGGACTGAGAATAAGCAGGAACATCCTTGCAAGTTGTTATTGGGAGAAGACATGCTCCACCAGCCTTATCATCAGCAACAGCAAATCTCAGGGACCTCAGGTAAAGGCCTCCAGCCACAGCTGAGGTTGCTTGAATGACCAAAGCAGTTCTACGTGAAACCACCACAAGCAGCTGGTCTTAAGGCAATTCACCCTCTTGGCTACAGTTTCTACTTATACATGAAATGGTCTCAGTTTTGTTAGCCACTTTAAAAAAGAAAAAAAAAAGAGAGCTATCAAGGAGGATACAAGGAGCAAACATTACCTTATTTTGGTCACTACTTTTCATATTAAAAACACTTTAATTGTTGAGGGAAAAAAAAGGTAAAAACATAAGTATTCAATACAGGAAGCTATAAATATAAAATATTGATGCTGGATATAGCATATGGCTTAAAGCAGTAGTCATCAATCATCACAGTAACTCAGGTTCACATGACAGCTGAATCTGTCTGAACAGCGTAACAGGTGCCTGATTCCTCAGTAGCATTAAACCCTTAACACAGTTATTTTGTTCTGCGTGTATGTATTGCATGTATACCCATATATGCATTTGTGTGCATGCACATGTGTAAGGGTAAATGGGAAGATACCCCACCAGTGAGTTAAAAAAAATAACAGAAAATATGTTTTCCATTCTTCAGGCTAGTCTTGACAGAAAACAAGAAACTACTTTCCTCTAACTGTGCCCACTGGAAATTACCACCAAGTCACAGGACACCTACCTTTGGTCTGCTCATCTCTAGCATGAGATGTGGGAGAAAATATCTGGTTTCACAGGCATCAGACAACATCAGTGCGCTTGCATCATACTCTCTCTAAGTCGTCCGATGGCAAATCTATCTAGCATCTTTTGAGAGAAAGAAAAAAAACTCCAAAAACCTGAAAGGAAAAGAGTATTCAATTTTATTTTATTTTTATTTTTATTTTTATTTTTTTTGCATATTAAAACATTTGGTTAAAGTAACTGGCTACCAGTAAAAGATAAGATAAGCTCTGAAGGAAGATCTAGGAAGAGATGCAAAAATGGGATACATTGGATTACAGCAGTGAATATATGGGTAGAGAGATTTAAAGAGTGAATTATTGTCTGAATAAGATTTCCAGTCTTGGAAATTAAAAGGTTCAGAGAAAGCTCTTGAAATCAAAAATATGAGAGGGTACTGACAGTACCATATAAAATGCAGAAGGTGAAATTGTCTGTATTGTTAGGAGATAAAAAGAAGAGTAATGACTTCTTTAAGTGAGGTGTAGATAAGGAGCTATAATATAAACTGAAGAGCTGGCCAGGAAGAGATACAGCCAGTGGTCATTCTGTCCTTTGGTGTGTATATCTGGTACTCTCCACCCAAGCTGGACATGGCTTGTCCAAGGAAAGGCAGGTCTTGGACCCTGGGGAGGGCACAGAGTTCCAGTCTTCTTCACCATCCATTCCCATTCAGACCATAATAGCAGCAGTATGGACACGACATGCAGCTGTTTGCAGTCACAGCCAGTCCCTCCGGACCCCAGTGCTCAGAAGCAACCTTACATTTCCCTGACCCATAATGAAAACTAAAAGTAATCAGAAGCTTAAAATAAGGGAGAATAGTAATAATGGAAATTGTTATGTAATACTGACAGGGGCTGAGGACAGTATGGGAAAGTGTGAAGAAGGCATGTGGCAGCTTTACCTTTAGGTTGGTACCAGCAGAACATCTCCAGCAGGCATGCAAGTGAGCTGTGCAGCCCTATGTCATGGTGAAGCTGGATTCCTCAGGCTGTCAGAGCCCAGCCTTGCTGTCTACACAATTTAGCAAAAAATCTGTTTTCTGGCTAATTTTGGAAGCCAGCTGTGATTTACATCTCCCTGTCCAGCAGCAGGATTTTCTCATGAGAATCAGTCTCTTCAAGTTCAGGACTGCTTCTAAAATCTCAAGATGTTTGGTTAAAGTGACATTTCAGCCACTTCCCTTCAGCAAAAGTGACACTGAACACAATAGCAAAAGAACTGAGAGAGGGCCATATGTAGACAGGCAAGAAAATCAGACTCAAGAGCCAGTGCTGTGTGGAACCACTTAAAGTCAAGACATATTATTTTATTATTTCTCGCCTTTCAAGCAAATACCTATCTTTTGTGTCCACTCTTTAAGGTCACACGGAAGAGTGAAACCTTGGAGACCGGAAGGAAAGAGAAAATAACAGACCTCTGCCATAGTGGCCGCAATCCTGAGCAGTTCCTCCTATTTTTTTTTCCCCCAATATTATGAATTAGTTTTTTGTGCAAGAATTCAGCTTTAAAAAAAGCATAGTGAATTCCTTTTCTAATATGTCAGTCAGCTTTGCTTCAAATCACTGTTAATCACTTACATTTGTGTTTTTTTACAGAGCTGAAACAAGCATTTCTAAATGTGTTGTGGGGCACATAGTTGTACATCTTACATACTTACACATATATATTTTACTATATACACAGTTACATCCATAGTATATTCATCAATAAAAAACTGCAGTGAAGTTCAATTCAACCTTGTGGTCAACACCACCCAGCAATTTTTTTTTTTTTCAATACAGGTCATGCATTCAGTCATGCATTCAGTTCTATCAAAATGATGCAGTTGATCTGATTGCTAGTAACAAAGGTAATTAACTTCAGTTCAGGTTTGCTATAATTGCACTGCTACTAACTTCACAGACTCCAGAAAAATATAGGAGTATGGTTGTGGGGAGATCACTGCAGTACAACCCCAGTAAGCACCAGCTTATGTCTTTGGGGCCTCCCCAGGGCTTTTGTACTGGCATAATTATCACCCCATTATCTTATAAACAGTCTGCATTTGCACCCCTGCAGTTTAATGTTATTTTTCTTTTTCTTAGTTTGCTGTTGTACTGCTGCTCCACCCGCAGCATCACACAAGGCCAAGGGCCTCCCTCCCCACCACATGGATTTGCACAGCTTCCCCAGGCCCTTGGCTTTTCTTCTTCAGACCTCCCCTAAGCATTTCCTTGTCTGCAACCTGTACCTTTTCCACCATCAGATATCCCGCTCTGCTCTTCTAATCTGCACATTTCTGATAGCTTTTTTGCTTTTAAGTGCTAAAACCATAGGTTCCTCTTCCTTTTGTTCTCTCCCTTGCTGCTCAGTAATGAATAAGTGGGCTCAGAAGGACCATCACAGGGAACAAACCTACAGTGAACAGGGCAGAGATGGAAAGAAATTAAGGCTTAAGAGGACCTGAATGATGCTATTGGTGATAGCACATGTTCAATTGGCTGGCTCAAGCTTTCCTGATACCTCTGGAAGCATGGATTTGCACTGGAGTGAATCTCACACTTTCTTGGTCTGACATTCTCAACATGTGGAAAATCACCTGTACTTAAAACAACTTGCAGAGAAATCTGCTCATATCAAGAAAATGTAAACAAAGATGATTGATTCAGAGTCTGAATACTCAGGTGGGAGACACTCCTACTGGCAAATTATCTCCCTGAGGATGTAGATAGAATAATAGAATCATAGAATCGCTACGGTTGGAAAAGACCCACAGGATCATCCAGTCCAACCATTCATTTGCCCTTCACCAATGGTTCTCTCTAAACCGTGTCCCTCAACACAACGTCCAAATGCTCTTTGAACACATTCAGCGTCGGTGACTCCACCACCTCTCTGGGCAGCCCATCCCAGTGCCTGACCACCCTTTCAGAGAAGTAGTATTTCCTAACATTCAGCCTGAACCTTCCCTGGCACAGCTTGAAGCCATAATACATAGGTATACGTAGATGTACAATCCCTGGCTTGTTCCAGTCTGCTGGGTCTCACACACAAGGATTAGTGAAAGCAAATCCTGTTAATAGTGCTCATACACCTGGCCTGCATAGTCCTGGGTTCCAGCACACTCCAGTATCCCAGTGAGCTGGACAACAGCTTGGCATCATAGCTTTGATGGGATATTCACCAGCATGCTGTCCTAAAATCACAACGGAGAACTAAACCTCATCTCCTAGGATGCCCTTAAGCCAGTGTGATATGCATGTGTTCTTTATCAGATGGACCAAAAAGCTCAATTAAAAAATACAGAAGAGTCCAATTCAGGGTGTTAGTCACCCTTTCCCTTCATACGATAAGATCTTTTCCATATAAAAATGCACTGCAGTATGTATTAAAGTCAAGGTTGTGAAAAATCAAAACACCTTTGATCAAACTTGTTGGAAATTAAAGAATATGAACCTTAGCAACCCATTTTATATAAACAGATAAAAAAGTACAAATGAATAGATTAACAGTTACCCCACTTTGCACCACGCACATGCACACCTACAGTGCGGTAATATACATTACTGAATAATAAATCACACTTTGATCCAAGTAACCCAAAGCATTTTACAAACACTAATTAAAACTTGAAAATTCTCTCTCAGGTACTTAAATAGCAATGTACATAATTTGTAGGTGGAAAAAGCAAGCCAAGGGAAAGGTAAATTGACTCGGGATCAGAGGAGGAATCTGAAAAACCAGTAAGATTTTATGACAGTCTGTATCCCACTTTGTGCAAACTAAGGGAATGTCTCCTTCCTGAATCTAAAGAATCTGAATGTTAACATAACTCTGAAAAGATTTTCCAGAAAATTACTAGTCAGAGCTCATTTAATTAATATAAATTCTAAGCATTTGTTTTTAAAGTCTTACATAGGCTTTATTGCTCCACCATTTCCTGATATCTCAGGACTCTTGATGGAAAAAAGCTCATAATAGGAACCAGCTCAGCACCACCTCAATACAGCAGCACATGTTCTCCCACAGTGACCACTAATTGGTCCTCCATGGCAGGTGCTGCTGCCTGCAGGAATTTGCATTGCATTGCGAAGAAGCACAGAAACGAAAAACTAATTACAGAGCAGCTAAGGAGAGAGAATGTTGCCACAAGCAAAGTGTGATCCCTCAACAGCCCGGCCTCTCTCCAGGCTCTCTCGTGCATTGCATGATGGCAGCAGGGCCAGCAGTGCCCACCGCCCCACCTCTGGGTGCACAGGCAGCACTGATGGGCTCACCCATCCTCCTCCATCCCATCTGTGGAGTTAACGTTTTGCCTAACTGAAACTATATCAGCTCTCATGAAATGATCTGAACTGCAAAATAACCAAACTAAAGTAAAAAAAAAATGTCCATCCTTATCTTTGAATTCTTTTTCTGCCTATGAGCAGGGCTTGTTCCTCAGCACCAAGCGAGGAGAAGGGACAGGAGGAGGGAGGCAGCTCTATAGGTGTGGAGAAGCGGACCCTCAGATAGTTTTCTGCTAGAATTGTTCATAAAACTTGCAGAGCACTGGGGGCAGCTTGATGACATTCCTGGGGTATTTAACATTATTGATCTTTTTTGACAAATGAGTAATGTAACACGCTCATTACCATTAATCATCCTTTTTCTAATTCAGGTAAACAAGGGGTTGTTTGCCTCATGCTCAGCTAATATCTGTTTTTGTAATTATTTTTACAAGGATCCTGTTTGATGAAATTCAAATCTGTATTTATTTGGAAAAAAAAAAAAAATATTGATGCCCTTTTCATTTTAGCCAAGTATTCCATAAAGGATCAACTTTCCTAATCACGCTATTAGAAAAACAAAAAACCAAACATGCTATTATGCCTTAGAACTACATTTTAATTCTAGTTCTGCTGTTTTTGGCTCCGCTAGCATAGAATTCAACAGCAAGCTTCACAATGAGGCCAGGCAGAGAACAATCACATTCCCATCCTCTCACTTGCCTCTGGCAGCTGGGTTTTTATTAGACGAAGTTAAAAACCCCATATGTTCCCACCACCCAGTGCTTGTGGGCTGCCCAGTGCTCACTGCTCCCAGAGGAGCCTGCATCCCTCCCCAGGTGCTTGCAGTGGTGTGAGACAAGGGGATGCACAGCAGCCAGCTGTGGCACCAGCTCCTGCCTTGCTCCCAGCAGAGAGGAGCATCCCAGTCCCTCACAGCATCCTTTTTGTCTGGTGTGTCAGCTGCCCTGAAGGGAAGAGTCACAAAAATATTGCTATTTTCTCAACATATCCTTCCTGGTGTTTCCAGCCTAGATCCACCTTGAGCCCTGTGCCCTGCTGCCAACAGCCATAGTGTCACAACACCAGCAACACTTCCCATACCCCCAGCTTTCTGCTGTTTGCAGCTACATCTTCCAAGAAAGAACGAAGGTGATATTTTCCCCATTACCATATTAGTACTCCAATGCTGTTCTGTGTGTACTGTTCTGACAAGCTCAAAGAACAATTTGAATACAGATGTAAAAGCACATTTATTTATCCTAATAAACATACCAGTAACACTTCTGCTGCGATGCCTCTGTTTCCTGAAAACAAACACACCCTGAAATAGCATTGAAAGAACCAATTGCTTGAAAGTTTTTAGAAAACAGTATGTATCGAAGATCCAGAAAGTAACACTAATAGCAATCTTCTACAGCACACGACTCCAAAGAGGATAAAAGGTATGAAAAATGCTCACTTTTGTTTTAAAAATACAGTATGAAGTATTTAGCATGTTATCTGAAGAACGGAGCAGATGAGAACAATAAAGATGAGATCTTTAAGGAATAAAAGGGAACTATTAGTAATGTGCACCATTAGGTAACTCAGAACGCTTATTTCAATTTTCCCATAGAGCCTTAGTTCCCAATAATCACAACAGGGAGTCCTAAGAAGGGTTTTTGTTAAAATGGTTCAACAAAACGCCCTTATGCCTTTGAATGCAACAACAACAACAAAATTATTACTGGTAACAGTGGCATACTTAGACTTTCTGAGAATGCACGAGGAGTGAAAGAGTGGTTTGCAAAAAGTGTATTTTAAAATTAATGTACTGATTACTAACATAAGATCTGTTCAGTTACCTAGCACTAATATAAAATCCTGATTGTGATGGAACCACTATAAGAAAAAATCCACAGTAAACATAAACTCAGTTAGCTAAGATGTATAGTAATACATACCAGCCTGACATCATTTTCTAGTAGAAGGATCTTTAGGGAGAATGACAAAGGTCTCCCCACTGCCCAACTCCTCTCTGCTTTCTGATTTTTACACCACACAGACAGTGATATAAGAATGAGAAAAAGCAGCTTGCTTCTACTTCTTGGTCCCTTGAATGTGGGGAGGCTGGTTCAGAGAGAAAGTTTAGAAGTGAATCATTTCAGAGGAAAAAAAAAACCTAACAGGTGAAATGGATCAGCTAGTCAAGAGAGAGAATTGGGGTTTTACCATGCTTCAGGTGCTTCCTACAAGATCACATTACGGCGGGTTTGGAGACAATGAATTGAACATTAAGCTACAAAGAAAATGATTGAGTATAAATCATTTAAAAAGGGAAACTGAAGTATAGAAGAGCTTGACATGGCAAATAGTTAGAGTGCTGACAGGGAGAGGTGCAGAGACACCGTCCCTGATACCTGAGTGGGTGTGTGCAGGAAGACTGGAAGAGATGGGGGCCAACAAGCTCCCTTTGCATGCCTGCAATTACATTAAAACAAACATGTTTCATTGAGGCAAAGACTGGAAAAAAAAAAAAACTTTACATCATGAAACTACCTTCAGAGAATACGGCCAGAATATGTCAGCAATTAGGATCACTTTGGTCATTGGGTGCAGATATGTGGTTTTCAAGCACAGTGCTCTGGCCCTAGTTTCACTTGTCCCACTTTTCAGACACAGAACAATAAGGAAGAAAGAAGTTTTCTTCTTACACCTGTGTTGTAACCCTCCACTAATTAACCAACTACTGAATCACTCCCATCATTCTTTTTAATAACATCTAGTATTACCATCATGTACCTTTGCCATTATTAATATCTGCCCGTGACTGTATACAGGTAAATAATTGCTACCAAACATAATCACTTCCTTGGATAATCATTCTCTACGAACCTTAATTTTATTTGTAACATCTTTCTGCCTTTCCATGAATGAAAGGAATTTATAAATCACATAAAGCAATAGGTGAAATTCAGACACGTGGCAGCTCTGTTAAAATATTCCCTGATTGTCTTAGGTTACCTGCTGGCTCTATTACTACCTTTCAAAAATCAGAAATCAAAGACCAGGGAAACGTTCTCAGCTATGTAGTGTTTGTAGTGGGCTCCTTTGCAGCTTCAGAGAAGCTGCAACATTTTAGCAGTTCCTATCACTGACCTTACCTGTATTTTTGCAGTTTCAGCTTGAAGTTTGCTTGCTTTGATATAAATCATTGCAATGCTGCATCACCACGGAGCAAAATCACACAACAATGTAACAGAGGAAGCTGATAACCTGGGCTATGGCTGATTATTATTCTTTGCCTCAGTAGAGGAAGATACCTTGAAACTCAAAACTCCCCAGCACAGGATCCTCAGGCTCTGAATAGCTTATCAAGTTATTGTTTTAAAAGTAACATGATGACAGGAAAACCTACAGCAGGCTAAAATCCCTGTTGTGCATACCTCTTGCATTACATGATACTGAATGTAATCATAAAAGGGATAATTTGTTCTTTACACACAAATTTTGGTTCTGATGCCATAGATAAGGTTAACATGAACCCCAGCTAACTCAGCATCCCTAGTTTAAAGGAGCTGATGCCAAGCTATTTAGTGGAGTACAAAACCTTGGTGCAGATAGTTATGTCCTAATTGGACCATTTAGATGGCTTGCAGATATTCTTTGGTCTTAAGAATGGGTTCAGATTTGCATTGATAAATGCAGTGTGGAGAAAGGTCAGTGTCAGATTTACATATGAGCATACAGAAAGCAAAGACTTGTTCCTGGAAAAGTGACTTGGGAGGGAGAGGGTGAGAATAGTCTTGAACCAGTTGGAACTGGTTGAACTGGGTTGAGGTATTCTCCTGCTCTTATTCTTTCTGTGTTTAATGTATCTGAGAAAATAGTTTCAGAGTTATTTAGAAAGTAACTTGTAGAGATTTCCATGGTCCTGTCTAAATTCCTTAGTGCTTGTTTTCCTTATAGGGTGCTGTTCAGCAGTGCATGGTGAATTCAACAGTTTACAGGCTATTTCTTTAATATTTCTGGAGAAGGAACTTCAAAAGAAAAACAGGATTATGTGCCTGATATGTTTCCAGTGCAGAGTACAACTCTCTTTGGTACTACTGTAGTTACAGCAGGCAGACTCCCCAACACAAGTCTTGCTTATATTAATTTGCAATAATGATTTGCAGCTTTTTTTCAGATTTGTTTTTCCAAGCAGACCTCTTGGAATTAACACTGAAACCCAGATCCCTTTCTGCAAGAAAATTTAAACAAGAAAAAAAAGAATTAAGGAGGATGTGATTCTGTGATTTCTTATGCATAATTTTTTATGCCCCTTAAACTTACAACATCGATTGCTGACTGCTGACAAGTGGAGAAACTACCTATCCCTCAAGTTGATAAAAGAGCCCAAGTTTTGTCTATTGTGACTCAATATTCAAATAGCAAATCACATTATAATTCTCAGATGTGTTACTCAGTGAAGAGAGAAAACTGGATGCATTGTGTCTCGTGAAAAAAAAAAAGCAAAATCTGGGGTAAAGCAAAGATGGGTGATAAAGGTTCAAGGTAGCAAAAAAACACTTACCCATTTCCATTATTTCCCCTTTATTAGTTTATATTTGTGCCCATGAAGGCCTGTGTCCAGGTCATAGATTGGTGAGCCACTGGGTCTGGCATCATAGGAGTCAGGGAATAAGGAGACAGACCATCTTATGCAAAAGAGTGAGTACAGAAAAGCTGCAGTGGTTCAAATACTGAAATGACAAAAAAAGTAAAGTCAGTTTTGGTGTCAAATTCCAAATCCTACCCTTGTGAATGCACATCCCCCTACACCAAAAAACACAATCCAACACCTTAAGATATGTGAGAGTGGTTAGAAATATTGGTATAAGAAAACTATTCCAGCACTTGCCTGAGATTCATGGGAATACAAAATTGAAATGAGAAGTGGGAGACTCAGCTTAGATAAGAGCAGATTTCCACACGGATGTCACTACCAGGTAGGTGAAAACCCTAGGTCTTGCAAGCATCAAAAGCCCAAGCTTTATTTGCTCCTGGGGCTGAGCTGCAGGGAACACCTACACATTACAAAATTGTTTTGATTTCCTCTTTCCCTTTTCCCAATCCTCTGTAAGGGTACTTGGCTCATTCAGGCCAGCTCTGATCCTTTTTTTCTCTTATTCTCCAGCCTTTTTTGGCTTCTGGGCATCTTTAATATGCACAACAAAGTGTCAGTTTCATTACCAGCAATCTGTATTCAAGGATATCAAATTTGTGTAAATTCCACAGCATTGCACAATGTTTCCATTTAACCTGAATGAAATTCAAGTGCAAATGAGGTGTTAGTCATTCATGAATAGAACCCTTAATGTGTAGACATGCTTTTTTAAGGTGAATTTAGTACTCAGCAAAAGGTGCCAAAGTGACAACACTGAAAACTGAAGCCCTCTATGAATTATTGTAAAAGCTATAATGGGGGAAGGCAAACCACACTGCTGTGTATAAGTCTGCTGGTAAGTACGAGTGTCTAGCACTAGAGATAAAAAGAAAACTCAAATATTGTGTCCCTTTAAGGCTTCACTCTCTGTTAAGGGAGTACTAGTCCCTCCACAAATCTACTGTTTTGTGACACAACATTTCAGGGTATAGAAAACAGAAATGCAGAGTTCTGAATCATTTCACTTAAGGCACTCTGTAATGAGATCTAATCAATGCTGAACATCCTAAGGGGTGAAATTTTCCCTTTTCTCCACAGATGGACTTTTGTTATACTCCCAGGATAATCTCTAATTTGTTATTATTAAATGAGTGTTGTCAACCTAAACTAATCAAAATGATTGTGAGTGCTAGAAATAAGTATTATAGAGAAGGTTGAAACAGCACTTTCATATTGCAAATACTGCAAACTGCTCTTTAAACAAACACATAATTCTGAAATGTAAATGACAAGTGACACCTAGCCACTGGGGTGGATCCTGTCTGGCCACAGGAAGAAAGACCTTTCAGACACTTACAAAGGGAGTGTGCGCAAATCATCCCCCAGTTTCTCATCTGTAAAGCATAGGCTGTAACTAGCCCTGGCTTAAAGCAGTTTGACATACATGAAGAGAAAGAAGTACACAAGAACAACGCATGTAGTATTTTCTTTAAATACCTTTTCTACTACCTACGCGTGAGAAAGAACAATTCTGCATTTACAAAATACAGGGTGCATCGGAAAAAGACTGATGGCCAAGATTTGTGGGGGGAACTTATGAAGCTGTGCAGCTGATGAACATAAAGATAGATGAAATTCAGTATGAATAAACAAAGACTGATGCACATAGGAAAAACTCCTACCTTCAAACACGAGCTAATATTTTCTGAACTGATAATTGTGATTCAGCAATAAAAATACATGCTAGACCCAAGAAAGAATTAGGTCAGTACTCATTATCAGTCAAAGCAGCAAATAAAGTTATGTGAATTTTTAGGAAGGAATAGCGACAAACCAGAAACCAACAGTATGCCTTTGAATAAATCTATGATTCATCCTCATTCTGAATACTTCTGCAAATATGGTCTTGTTTCAAAAAGGTCATAGTCAAAATAGAAAAGGCCAAGTAAGCTAATGCACATCTGTACGTGGAACAACTGAGTATGCCAGGACACCTCAGCTTGGAAAAAGACAACTAAGAGATAGTGGAAGAGCCTAATCATGAGAGCCAGAAGAGAGTGAAAGGGCATTGATTCCCAGGGCATCCGTTATTCACTGCTTCTCCCAGTACAGAACTGTAGGAGACAACAAACATAGCATGTAGCTATAACTTTCTGATAGCTGACAGCAGATAACATAAAGCTATAAACCAGGTAGTTCTGCTAGCACTAACTGCAATATCTGTCCATTCAACCCTCTGGTGCTTCTTACATGTATCTTGATACTTATCTTCACAGTGTCCCAGAGAAATAGAAGCACATTTGTGCACATATGCCTACATGTGTGTTTTAATACAATACTACTGCTTTGAATTAATTCTTAAATTAGTTCCCATCCCCCCATTCCTCCCTGTCAAACTGCAGATGAGGAAGGAGAGGAGCTACCAGCTAGCACTCATGGCAAGGAAAAAACTTTGTGTGACCATTTGGAACTTTCACCTGATTATCATAGACATACTTTCTCATTTTTTTAAATAAAACTAAAAATCCATATCTAAACAAAAGCTTTATTCCTCTATCAGAAATGAAACTTTATTCATAGTTATTAACCACTATGGAAGACATACTCCTTATATAAATATCTATAAAGTAATGAGTCTTTCCTGGAATAAGATGCATATTAATTAGATCCTACAGCACTTGAGAGACTTTGGTTCAATTCCCACCAGTAAGGTCAGGAAATGCATCCACAGTAGTTAGCAGCTAGTTTCAAAATCTCAATGCACCAAGCACGATGGGGTCATTCAGTGGAGCAGGTACCCCAAGGGAAGGGTAAAACAAGAGCCAGGGATTATTTCACATAACTGAACGGGTAACTCTGCAGCAGAGATGGACTTTCCATTCAGAGCAGAAAAGCTTACCAGCATACTGTCCTTGTTGCCCACCCTCATTAGGAAGAATGTAGCATGTGAAGCAATTAATTGGATGATATTGGCTGGAACAAGATAAGAAGACTGTGTGTGTTGGGGGGAGTGTGGGGGGTGTGTGTGGGGGGGAAACACTAATATAATGGTACAGTGACAACACTAACATAGCCACGCTAAAACAGCCCTGCACAATTAGAGATAGGACCATCTTTGTATGACATAGGAACACCAATGCTGAACAGGGTATAATAATGCAGAAAGCCTTCTACCCACTTGAATTTTAAATTCAGACGATGATTCAGTATTATGGAACGATGGATTAAATATCTCATCTTTGCCCATGGACTGCTAATGAATCAGGCTCTAAACACGAGACATCTTTATGCAGAATATGGAATTTCCATGGGAACGAGATTCTCTGAACCTCTCTGTGTTATCGGGACAGTATTTTTTTAATATCTATTTCTGTTATTTTATCAATTGTGACAAAGCAAACTGATAGGAATATCCGCTGTAGTCCACTAATTGTGTTTGGTTCTATATTGCATCACAGCATATAAGTGGAGCAAAAATAGAGTATAGATCTTTGGAGGTTTTAAGAATTGATAACTTTTTTTTTTTTTAATGGAAGATAGGATTCTCCTGATGAATTCAGGTCATAAAGGCATTTGTCTGGGAGAAAACTGTTAACCAGGCTAAGAAAATTATTCTCTGATAATTTTTCACCACATAAGTAGTGAAATAATAATCCCAAGCCAATGAACGCTCTCAGTGCTTCATAGTACAGGACACACACTAGAAATTGCAGAGTTGTGAAGAGACCAATCCTCATGGGAAAACTGCTCCATTACACTCCATACAGAGGTGCTACTCTTTCCCCTGCAGCATCTGGTGCTGGCTGCGTGCGGAGCCATACTACTTGGCCATCATGACCTCTGATCTGCTCTGGCCTGGTAGTTCCTGTGTTCTCAGATCACAGGCTACACCAGTGCATTGTCTGAATGAGTTCAGTGTTGTTTATGAACACATAATTTACAGTCAGTCTTTCTCTTAATGGTTTATTGGAAATTTTAGAAATGGCAATAACTGATGTTGCAGGCCAAGTTACTCTGTGCCCAATATCTATGAAATGATCAGGAATATTTTCCTTAATTATAGACATTGCCATGCAGACATGCTCATTCAGGCCTATTTGTGTACAATAATCAGGCCTGTTTGTGTGCAGTAATCCTTGCCTGTGTGCTACACAACATGCATGTGAGAACTGCTCCCTGTGCAAGCACAGAATACTGCTATTCAGCTCTGGGTAGCCTAGGCAGCCAGATGTTTTTCAAAGTGTGCTCCAAGACAATAATGGTTGTTTTACCATGGGTGTATGGAACATGCACATGGTGCATTATACTGACTCTTTTGTTACATTTATTAAATCTGACTTAAGAGAAATAGTAACCCACATATGGAGTGAGGAAGAGCATAACTAACATAGGTCACATTTTCTCTTCATATGCATCTTAAGTTTCTAGCTGCTGAATTGTTGAATAACTACATGGCTCTGGGGGTGAGGGTCAATGGCATGGGAGTTTGAGAGGTTTTCTCCTTGATCCTTCCAGTGAGAGAGATTGGCTTGAGAAGGAGCACAGGGATCCTGCAGATGAGTGATCAGTTACGTGGCTATAGTTGACAATATGGATGTGCTTTTTATAAACATACTTCCTCCCCTAAGGAGTGAGAACTGCTAGGAAGAGGCAGTATCCACCCAACCAAATGGAGGCAAAATATCTCTACCATCAGGCAAATCTGACAGGCCCTGTCCTGGTTTCCCCAGTACAAAAAAGATACAGACATACTGAAACAAATCCAGCAAGGGGCCAAGAAGGTGATTAAGAGATTGGCACATCTCTTGTATGAGGATTGACTGAAAGAGACAGGGCTGTTCAGCTTGGAAAAGAGAAGGCTCAGGAGGTCTTAAAATTCTTGACAGATGGGAGGGCAGTAAAGGAGATGGAGCCAGTCTCCTCTCAGTGGTAATCAGTGGGAGAGCAAGAAACAATGGACACAAGCCAAAACACAGGGAATTCCATCTAAACAACAACAAAAAACACTTTTTGGAAGGTAGTAAAGCACTTTCTTAGAGAAGTTGTGGAGTCTCTATCCTTAGAGATACTCAAAACACAGCTAGACACTACTCTGGCAACGTGCTACACGTAACCCTGCTTTAGCAAGAGGTGGGCTAGATGACCTCCAGAGGTCTCCACCAACCTCAGCCATTCTGGGCTTTTCTGAATTAAAGTCAGTCTGAAAAATTCCTGCCCAGTAGAGAAGTAGAGACCAATTGCACAGTAATTTATCTTTCTTCGATACATATGTTATTTGCAGCACAATAGCTTCAGAACCTTTCCCATTCCTTTACTCCTGCCACTGCCATCCCACATTCTTGTTAAGAATGGTTTGCATGACTTGAACACATTTTCCCTGCCACAGAGGAAAAGAGAGAAGTCATTACAGCTTCTGCTTATGCACAAATTTATAACAGCTCTTGATTATGCTGAATGTCACATTGTGAATTGGAAGATTTTCAATGTCCAGCAGCCAAATGTGTCAGCCATGACATTTTGTATGTGTACCTGAAGAAAAAAAACAAAACAAGCCAAACAAACAAACGAAAAACCCACAAAAACACCACTTCTTTATATTTGTTCATTAGCAAAATATTTGTTTAACTCCACTTTGATGCTATCGCTATATGGTGCAGCTCCAGTTTTACAAGCTATACATATTATGGCTTTCAGAGCTAGACTTCTCTATCCAGGAATTTTACTCTTAATTAGAAAATAATCTACAAACAACATTCTTACATTGCCCATAACCTCTTTGCTGTTAAAGTGTTTGTTTACAATTTTCTTCAGAGGAGAAAATGCAATTCATATCAGGTTATTATTGTAAGGGAACCTCATTCTCTTTCTTACAGAGTTATTACCTGAGATGTTAAAATTTAACTTACTTAAGTTATAAATACTATCTGAATTAATAGTCAACATTGTTTGGAAGGTTTTTTAATTGGCCTATAGGGAGACTTTCTGTATATATTAAACAGATCATGTGTCTGAATTGCAACTAACCCACCTTTAAATTTCCCTTGAACACATAAAACTCAAAACTGTTTCGTATTTTTGGGAAGTGTTTGGTTTTTTTGTTCACATTAGGAAATGAGTGTTAGAAGTCAACTTAAATCAAAATTACTGATTGGTGCTTGGTGATGTCACACCAGTGTCATAATGCCCAATAAATAAATAGGTTTGGCTGTTCTTCTTATTTTTATTTATAAATTCTGTTTCATAACAGCAGTAAGATGCTCCAGGCCATGCAGTTCTTGGGGATTATTGCACTTGTCAGGTGTTTAAAATCACTCAGTCCTTTGCCTGTGCCTTATAATACCACTGGAGGCATATAATCAACCAGGAATGCACTGCCTGGAGTGTCTTAATGCTTTATTATGACATATCTAACTTTCAAAATAAATTATTTATTGGGCAGCTTGAAAGTACCATAATGATATCCAATCAGTAGCTGAGAAATATATATGAAATCAGGACAACATATCAGAAAGAGAGAGACAGAGGATAGAAAAAAATGCCAGCTCATCAGTCATCCCAGACTAAAACAACGTGTGTGTCTATGCCTATAGACATAGTTATGTGTGTGCACATATATGAGTGGTTGCATTCGTATATGTGCATAGATTTGTATATATTGAGCTTTACACAGTACGTGCATTTATGAGTTAATAACTGACTGCTGATACAAACCAGGGACACTCTGTACTGAGTCGATATCCTAAGTTAAAAAAAAAAAAAAAAAAAAAAAAAGAAGCAGGCTAAATAGTTGTTAATAACTTAAACCTCCTATTAAACAGAAATCCAAGACATCCTGTACCAACTCAGTTAAGTCATTCAATACTTTAGAATCAGCTTCTGTATTTCAAGGAAAGGAAGCCTAGCTACATCAGCTGACATTACAAATTGCATTTCACATCATTATCATTACAATCGCTAAACTACACACATTATTCAAAAGCAAAACAAAAGAAAACAGTGTCAGAAAAAAAAAGACAACAAACGAACCTATCAATTGTACAACAACCAGAGAAATTCAGTACTCTGGGGTTTAAATTTCTAAATTAAATTCCAATTTGTAAATTATTATGTAGAAATAAGGAACTCTACTTAGCCAATTGTGCTAAATAAGAGTGCAAGCCCTGCAGGGGACCAAATTATCTTTTAGAGAGGGAATATGAAAGTTTTTTTGGAAAAGGGCCAGTTTTAGGTAGGGGGTGTTTAAAGCCTTGGGAGTTACTGTAGCAATAGAAAAGATTAATAATTTGCACATGTGAGACTCCTGGCAAGCAGGACGCAGCTGTAAAGAATTAACCCCTCCTGAGAGACATAAAAACATAGAGCAGCTGAGAAGAAAGGGTGAGGGGAGAATGCAAAAGTATGCAGAGTACAGATGTCCTAGAAGAGAAAAATATGTAAAGTAGGGTTGGAGAATGTATAGAGATTTTATTATACTGGGGAGGAGGATGAGATTATTCTTGGCAAAATTTGGGTATGCGGGAAAAAGTGAAATACCAGCAGAAAAGCGATTCTCTATTACTGCCAGTAAGCTAATCTGAATAAAAAATCAGAAAGCCCGTAACTCCTTACTGAAAGGATACTCTCAAAGTGATCTGGCCTAAAACTAGACCAAACCGGCTTTGTTTTGGTGTTCATGCATGCCTGCCTCCGCTCTGCATGCTGACTCCATCATTCTTGAATGCGGGCAGGGTGCTGAAATACAGAAGATTCTTGCTGAAGGGATTGGAGGGTAGGCTCTCGTACATGCAGAAGTCAAGCAAGCAAAGCAGATCTGGGGGTGAAGCATTGTGTGATTGTGGGTCCAAAACTGTGGACAAACCCAGCTCCTGATATTTTTTCTTCCTGTCTGCCTACCAGATTAATTTCTATTGTGAAGGTCCAATTTTGCAGCTGCTCAGCATGACAGAACTGCACCCCTCCCCCAGCCAAATTCAATAGGGCTGGTGCATGGGCATAGTGTGGTTGCACCCTAATTCAGATGATAACTCTTTTATAGTCTGGGACAAGGCCAAAGCAATCCAATTTTTAGGTTGTATTAGAAATTTGAAACTATTACCCTTCAAGAGGAAAAATTAGGCTTTAGAGAGCTGAAATAGGGAATCTTTCTACTAGTCTTCAGTTGCTGAGTATTTTTTTTTTCCTCTAGGAGAAATAAATTGATAAAGAGAATGTTTGAAGTGATCATTAACAGAGAGAAACAATGGAGATGTTTACCCAGATTTAAACACAGCAACATCCATTTCTATTAAAATAAAGAAATGGTTTTGAAAATACTGCCTATTTAAATGTTACATGGATTATCTAGAATCCAGACAATGGATTTTCTTTTATTGTGTAATAAGAAGAAACTTAAATAGATTACCTTGTTTGTGTTTATTGTGTTTAGATCTAATAACAAGCCTCAATCTCCTATTCCAGCTAGAGCAGATTCTATTATAAAAAGAAAAAACTAAAAAGAATGCACTTTTAACATAATAAATGTCTTAGTAGAGTAGTTTTTGGGTTGTCCAAGTCCACTCAAAGACACCTCTGGAGACCTCAGAGAATAGAAACAATAAGTTCAGGAGGTGAATGTGGTCCTATCCTCGCTATTCTTGTTTTCCATCATCTGTTTAAGTATTTAATGGTCCCACATATTTGAGAATGGTTCTCTTCCTCTTCTTGCACAACTCATGCATCTTCTACAGACCTGTTATATTCATTTTTTCTTACAATTTCCTGTATGGTTCCCACAGGATTTGATGCCCACTCCCCTTCATTCCTTTCCAAAAGCCTTTTTGTGTGGAGAAGACCACCGGATCACAAACTCAAGCACTGCTTCTTTGCAAGTATCACTGCTCTACTACCTTGCTCCAGACTTCTCTCTACCTCTAATCTAACAACCCCTCTTTCAATGCCTACTTCTGTCACAGATCCTGCTTCTATTTATCCAAGCTACCTTCCTGATCAATTACAGCTGGCTGAAAAAGCCATCGAGCTCCCCTACCTTTTGCTTGCTAATATTTCTGTAAATTTCAGCTTTCCATGGCATCAAGTGCGCATGCCAACCAGTGAGATGAGGTTGCTGCCTTTCATCCTGTTACCCTTGGGTCCTCATATTCCCACAAATGTGTCCAGTCTCTACATTATTCATGGTCTGTAGGCTCATTGGAACAGGACCATTTTGCTGTCCGTTTGTGTGAATAAACAGTACAGGCTAAGTTACTGGAGCTGATATTTATGCAATCCATTCTATGTAGATAAATTGCAGCCTGATTGTAAGGTGGTATTTTTTGTGGAGAAAGTTCTCTATTAGAGAACAAACTTGCAGTTCAACTTGGTCAAGAGAAGTTGAACCAAGGCCTGTCTTCGCATAGTCTCTACCTTCACTACAAGGCTAAATATTGAACTTTAAAAAAGACTCCACAAACTATCCTAAAAGACCAACGTTCTGGGCTCACTGACCTTAAACACTGCAATCAGCTGGGATATTCCTAAAGCTTCTGTTTGTAGGAAAAAAATAATTGTATTTTTTGAAATGTCATAATTTCTTGAAATATATGTCAACATTGTTGCCATTATAGACTAAGAAAAAAGAACGATTCAACAAAAATTAAATCCAGACCTTGTTCTTAAACATGCAGTGTACTTTTATATCCTTTCTATTAACTGGAGATTTATCAATCAGAGCACAGTGCATATACACTAAGACCCATGCACACGCACATACATACATGCCAGTAAAATTGATAATTAGCCATTCCTACAAGTAATGCTGATGCTGTCAGTTAGAAACCACTATTTCATTTCTTTCTAAACTCAACAGACTTCAACCAAGTGACAGAAAAATTCTCAAGTCTGACAACATTTTTGTCCTACACATTGAAAAGTTTCAGCTAAAATAATTCACTTACAAAGAACAAGTATCTTTCATTGCTTAAATTTAACTTTCCAAATGCTGTGTTTCAAACTAAGAAAGGTCCTCTGTCCTTTAGCGCTTACTTACATGAGAAGAATTCCAGCTCCACTGACATGACTCCTCTGCACTGGGCATGATGTGGCTCCTCAGCACTGGGTGTGATGTGGCTCTGTTTTGGTCCTGGACACCACCAGCCCCTGAGGTCACGTCCAGATCTCCTGCCAGAGGAGACAGGGAGCAGGAGATCATGAGAGGTCCCATGAAACACAGCAGTAACAGCTATTACTAGCCTGACTGAACGTGACCAGATGTTGAAAATGGGACTCCTGGTAATTCCTTACCTTTCATAGGTAATATCCTCTGCTCCAGGAAGAAGGAAAGTAACATTCCTTATTTTAGAGATCTTATGGCTCAAATTCTGCCCTCTGGGTTCCCTCTGGGAGATGCATGCAGAAGTGCTTCTGTCATCCTGCTGCAATGAAGATTTATATTGCATACCTGCAAGTCTCCTCTAAACTATTTCTAGGCACTCTAGTTAGAAAGCTGGGAGGAAATTCTGGATGTACCCAATAGTCAGTACTTGAGGAATTTCTCATGTGGAAGATCATGATGCCCTGGGAAGACTCCTGCTAACCATGGTGACAACCAGATCACCAGCTGGGATCCTTTCTTGGGAGGCCCTAGGAGGCCATAAAGCTTGATGGGGTGAGGCTGGACTTGGGCTTCCAACAGGGATCGTCCCGGGAATGAGGTAAGCTTCACTGGTCACAGGAATGGGAGGCTTTTGTTTTGAAGATCAAGAAGAAAGTCACTGAAGAAAACAGCTGGAGTTGGACAGTGAGATGTATTCTCCTCCCAGATGAGGACTAACGTGCCATTCTCACCACTATAATGTCTGCCATTTTATCTAGGTGTTGAGGGAAGAAGAGGCAGAGTTATCTAGCTAGAAATTATTAACAGATAGGTTCCCTAAATCAATACATACCAATGCAATTCTTCTTTGAGTGTATACGTATAAAATTCATGGCTAGCAACTACAGAGATACCAATGGATAAGTTAACTCAGTAATCCAGTATGCCCTCCTAGGCTATAAATATCTACATAAAGGCACGACACAAAAGAAATTCCCAAAGATTTCTAACAAATTCTGTCAGATTTTTTTTCAATGAATTTATGTGATCATCCTTGACTCTTTTGTATTTTTGGCCTCTCTAACATTCCATAGCAGTGAGTTGTGATACCAACACTTTTATGAAAAAGTAATGATCTGTAGTTTGCTTGCTTTAAACCTCTGCCCTAATCATATTCTTGGGTGTATCCTGCTTCTTGTATTGAGAACAAACCACCATATATGCCTTTCCTGGAAAATTTTACTAAGTTTCTCATGATGAAGTAGGTTTGAGAGATTTGAAATTAATGATGATTTTTTTTTTCCAGAATTCTTTTTGATTTTTCAGTGTTGTCTTCAAATCTTCAAAATCAAAACTGAACATTTTTTATATTTCATGCATTTTAATTTCCCAGTTTTGTCAGAAAGGGATGTGCAAATAGTACAGCCAAATTCTGGTCACACAGTAATTCAGCCTGGGATTAAGTTATAGAATTTCCTTATCAACACTTAAACTCTGAAAGCAAATTATATAAGCATGCATATATGTACATTAAATGTATAGTTCATAGAATTATATCTACATTCACGGTATCACTGCAGGTATGCAGCTTCAATCAATTAATGCCAAAATCTCTTCACAATGTGAATTCCATGCATATTTCAGATTTATGGGAGAAAAAAGCAATTTAAATAACCATAAATTTCAGACAATCTGTGCCACAGGATACAATGATCTGATAGCCACCAAAGCTATAGTGAAAGAAGGCAACATTTTTCTGCTCTCTTCACCCAAACAATTCAGATCTTGCAAAGATATTTTACTAAAACAATACCTAAAGATGTACGTTACTGCAACAACACATTCCCAAATCTATGAATGGTCATGTCAAAAGATTTGTATGATTTTCACAAATGTGTCTCATCCATTTATGGAATTGGGACACAAGCCACTATATTTTCATTATGAGATTGTCCAAAATAAAACTGCAAATTAAGTACCTTTGAAACTGCTCAGTCAGGTAGTATAAAGGTGCTATGCTTGCAAAGGTTTCTAGATAGACATTTTAATTGCATTAAGTTGTGACTAAGAAATGAGGTTGGTCCTGAAGTGAATATATTATGTAAATTCTAAGCATCTGAACAGAAAATTATTTAAAAAAATATAGAAATAAAGAAATCTTTTAACTTGCATCTAGAAACAATCTCTTGACTATGTAATATACGATTAATTTAAAAATGTAAAAATAACAGAAACACATGGGAAATAAATTAAAGAGTGTAAGGAACAATTTAACACCCTCTAGAAGATGATACCAGGCCATACACTAAAGATAAGTAAGTGAAGAGATACTGTTTTAACAAAGATGAATATAAACATATGCTGATGTATTTCCTGGAACAGGGTCTGCAGGCCCTAGCACTTATCTGCTTGCAATTATGATTTATTTTAAGTAATTTCTGAATAAAATTTGTCAGAATGTTTCAAGGAAATCCACACACACATGCACAAGAGGAAGAAATGTCAGTTCTCGTGAATGGAAAAAAAAACGTAATTAATAGCAATATCAGGCTCAAAGTGTAATTTAATGGACAGTAATTAGTTTCTATTGAAATGCATTTTTTAATAAAAGCTGTAATAGTTGTTTGTTGAAAGAGAGATACTTTATGCTCCGTATCTGAAATCCATTTCCTGCCAATGTCTTTTCTCTCTCTAACACTGAGGGAAATGTTCTGTGAAACATCTCTCTCTTTAAACCTTGATAAAACTCTGAACTACATCAAATGTAATAAGTTTTAGACAAATGACTGTCATCTTCTTGAGCTGGAGAGCTAGAAGAAAGCACAGCAAGTGTGCTTATTTGCATTAACCACATGCATCGGTGTGGTGTGTGTGAGGAACTCTAATATGGCTGTTTTACAGCTGCTGGACAGATATTTTCTTCTTTGTCATGTTAAGAGGCTATAAACCTCAGAGATGTCTGTCTTACACAACTTAACTCATTCTACTTGTAATACAAATGGTTCCTTTGACTTAGTGACTTCTTCAAGATGCTCTTTTCAAAGGACATGCAGAAAAATCCTTTTCATGATTATTAATAATGTAGTTAATATGGAGAAAGTCTAAGAGTAAGAAGGGAAACATTTCTTTCAGCCTGTAGAGACAAGACTCAGTTATGCAGTGGATGCCTATAGTCAGTTTCTTTTTCTTAAGTGTTCCAGCCATTGAATAAAGAAATAATTTGAAAACGAAATAGCATCTACAGTATTTGAACTTGCCTTTTGCACAAAGTGTTTTAATGTTTTTAGTGTATCTTTGACAACTGAAACAGACTTCAGCGAATACTGGTAAGAGTTCACTTTGTAATAGAAAAGTAGTCACTCACTGTGATCACTGTGTCTTTTTAGTATGCAGCCCAGAGGATTCAGAAAAAGATTACATTTACAATAATTAACATATATGTAAATGGAGATCATGGCTATGAATGATAAATTTTCATAGCAATTTAAACCTTGTTCAAATTAATCAACCATACAGACACTTGATTAATGAAAGGCAGCGTCACTTTAAAATGCAACATGTTAATATATATTACTGTTATCGCTGATCAAAGAATCTTTAAACATAAACCAATTAAAACAAAGTTCAATCTACATTTTTTACTGGTTTAATTCCTGTAGAATTATAAGAGTATTAGAAAAATTTACGTATTTTATTCTCCTTCATATCTATTTACTAAATTGACTGTAGTACAGAATCACACAAGTAATTCTGCTACTTCATTAATATGATTGGATCTGAAAACTACCAGATTAGTTTTTCAAGCTAAACATATACATAATGGCTGATTGCAAAGTGGGCAAAATGCATCCAATTTCATTCTTCATTTGTAAAACCAGCAACTCGCATCTCATCTCTCCTACTTTCAATTCCATCACCAGCAGACCAGTATCACACCAGATCTGCGTGACTGGGAGCAAGTAAGCTGTTCAGGAAGACTGCCTCTGTGCACCTTCCCAACAACACTATCTTCTAACAGCAAGGCTGGGGAGTTTGATGGCAATGCTAGATTCCTACAGAAGTTATCCTATATACCCACACAGGTTTTGTGTAATTTCAGTTTTTATAACTATGGCACTTATGTCATACAACTGTACTTCGATTCACTGGAACATTTTCAGTATACAGGGGCTGCTCCAAAAGTAATGCCTCCTGTTTTACTGTGTTGGGCCACAACGTGAGAGGCAGATGTTGGTGGCAGTAGAGACTGAACCTTCCCACCAGTATTCCATTACATGTTGCTGCATGACAGATGGCAGCAGGGGTGCAGTCTGACAAAATGGCGCCTGACATGGAAGTGCAGATGAAGGAAAGTCACCAAATTCCTCCATGAGGAAAAAACTAACTGCACATACTGACATTCATTGT
>PPHD01003420.1:6138-19559 GCA_002909625.1 Bambusicola thoracicus | reverse complement strand
TATATTATAAATAATAGGGCTGCCAGATTTCCGAGGTCCAATGGAAACACTGAATGAGAATCTGTACTTGCTACATAAATGGGATATTATAGGTCAAATCTTTGGTCTGAACTTGCCTTGGATACCCCACATTAATGACCCAACCAAAGAAATACTGCTTGATTCATTATGAATTAAAGTCTGTTGAAGAGAAAATTGATTTGCTTCTCATTATAGCCAGTAGACCATCCAGAGCATGCCCAGGCCTCAAGGCCACTGAGTATTTTCTATTCATATCATTCAGTGATTCTTTATGAGCTGTGTACAGTTTTGTTTCTTACTTTCTCCAATTTCACATCATCTTCCACAATTCACCTTATGCCTACAACAATATGTTTGTAACTTTGAAAGAAGCTCCCTCAGGTACACAACTCAGTAACTCATTTCCTCTTTCTTTTATCACCAACACAGGTCTCCAGTAAAATTTCTACCTGTTCCATTCTGGCGTCATAGGATCTGAGTTCCTTTTTGTAGACAGTGCACACACTGTCAGCCTCACAGAATGGATTAGGATGGAATGGACTTTTGGAGGTCATCTGGTCCAGCAACCCTTCTCAAACAGGGCCACCTAGAGAAAGTCTCAGTGAAAAAGCAGAAAATCAAGCCAGAGAAAATCATGTTACTGTCAGTCTTTTAAAAATAATAACACTCCTTCACATCAAGGACTTACATACTTAAGAAACACCTATACTGAGTCTGTGGTTTTTTTTCTAAATACTTAATTTGGAATTTGAGTTCTTTCACCATCTACATCCAGCTGAAGTTTTTCTTGTCTAGACATCTATTCTCAGTAACCCATCAAGCCTGGCCTAGGATACCTTCAGGGATAGGGTACCACAACTTCTCTGGGCAGCCTGTGTCAGGGCCTCCCCAACCTTTGAGTAAAATATTTCCTCCTAATATCTAACCTAAATTTCTCCTCTTGTGGTTTAAAACCATCCCCCCTTGCCCTATTGCTATCTGCCCACATAAATAGTTAGTCTCCCTCCTGTTTATAAGCTCCTTTTCACACAACTTTTATGGCAATCTTCTGTACGCACAATAGCACAATTAACTATCAGCTAGGATTGTTTAAAGACTGTAAAGTATGTGGTGCATCATGATAATTTTAGACAATTTCTTCCTCAGAGAAATTTTTCCAATGGCAAACTGAGATAAAAATGTAACTAATGTTTTAACGATACACTATCTTTAGTATTTCTCTGATAATTCAATCAGTTTACACACCAAGGGGTAAATTGCTATGCCTATTGTCTGTAATAACAATTTACACTGTGTTTTTCAAAGTTTGATAGTTTGTGTGTGAAATTTTTAGCAGGCAGGTTTTGGCATCCAATCATCGTATTTTTTAATTTAATATTGTAGTTTTTTCTCACTTAATTCATCATTAAGGACTTATTGAACCCTAAAATGCAGATCTGCCCATGGCAGAGGAATTGGAGTTCAATGATTTTAAGGGCTCTTCCAACCTAACCCATTATATAGATCTATCATTTAAAATATAAAAACCGATCTACTACTCTAATATATATTTAGTCTGCAGAAACAAATCTAAACAACAGCAATAAGCTTCTTTGAAATGGACAATATTTTAATTTCTACGTTTTTAACAGTTAAGTAAATTTATAGAATGCTACTTGTGTACTGCAAATAGTAAAGTAGGAAAACATACAGAATCAGTGATTTGCAACTGCTAATATTTCCATATCATCTTCCATTCACATTCCTTACTGTATTTGGTAACTACAGTCACATGATAACAACCTAGATTTCAGGTTCCTTTTTCTGTTAACGAATTCCACATCAAGCTTTCTTCCTGCAAACGCTTGGAAAAGAATCTTGTTTACTGCCAGCATAACCTTTGTTGAGTATCTTAAATTGAACCACTTTTTCTGCATCATGCATTGCCATCTGAAGCAAAAATTGTGGAGCTCACAGTGGAAAGTGTTCTAGTTACTAAAATAAACAGAAATAAATTAATTCTTCTTTGATTGTGTGATGCCAGAGGCAGGACAGCACACTTTGTGAGAAAGATAATCAGCTTCTATACTGTATGTAGTATAAAAAAATCAGTAGGAATAGATATAACACAGCTACAAAAATATCAGTTTTAGATTTCCGAGAACCTCTGTACTCTGTATTATAAGGAAGGTTACACATAAAAATATTGAAAACTGTTTATGATTAATGTACAATTGATTAAATAAAAAGAAAAGTTTGCTTTAAAAGTGAAAACATAATCAAGCTCTGGTCACCAGGAATACTACTTTCAGATACTGGAATGCATTTCTTAATAAAGAGAACAGGAAAGATTAGCGAACAGTGAAGGCAATGAAAGAATCTGTTGTTTGCATTCATTTTCTTGGGTCTAGAATTTTACCTTGCACATCTATCTACATGCTCATAATTATTTACATCTTTTTCCTAATTTTTTATAATGATAATTGTACAGTACAAAATAGAAATGGCAATATTTAATTCAATTATAAAAGCAACTCATGACTGAAAACATTTCTGCATTTCTATAGCAGAAACAAATGATTTCAGACATGTGTAGCTTTCAGTTGAATAAAATCCTTCTGCAGCAGGACTACTCCCACTCTCTGTGTGAAGCATGTACTCAGTTCTGTGTGGGATTGACATCAAATATAATGTGATCCAAAATACAACCAAATGCTGTTCATAAGTATATATTTAGATAAAAATGTACATGCACCACAGTTCTCCCTCTGAAGATTTATGTTGTTATCAGCTTGTCTACTTCTCATCAGTTTCACTTGTTTTTTCCCCATTATTAACTCTTGACAATCTTAATGATTGGTTAGTGCTGAAACACAGTATTAGCTACCCCACATATGTTTCACACACAACTCTTATTTAAAAAATTACTATTAATATGAGAATTTTACTTTCTTGACTTGTAGTTCCTTGCATTTAATTATTTGTTTAAATTGCTTTATAAATCAAGACATCTTAATGAACTGAAACGACATGTCCATAAAATAGCTATGTGGTATGAGGGCTGCTCTGAAAGTAGGGCTGCTTTCCTATTATATTATGTTGACATAGAAATGTGTATGGAACACTGGCGTGTCATCAAATTCCTCCTGGCAGAAAAAAAATGGCAACTACTGACACTTGTTGCTACTTGCTAAACATTTATGGAGACTGACCAGCGGAGGACAGTGAGATTGTGGGTGGTGCATTTCAGCAGTAGCAACAGTGACAATGGGTCATCACCTCTGGTGCAGATTTGTATGAGTGTGGCATGCAGGCTGTAGCTTATCACTGGTGAAAATGCATAACTAAAGGTGGTGACTGTTGAAAAATAGGGTCTTGTAGCTGAGGATTTTCTCTATCCAATGTTGTTATTGTGCCTTTTTTTTTCTGCTTTCAAGTGTGTTTTAGCTCTCTGCTTCTGCTATGACTATGAGTCTCAAGTCATCTTGACTGTGCTCCTCATCCATGGCTCAGTTCTTCCTTTGGAGACAGAGTAGCTCAGCAAAGCAACCAATCCTGTCCCTGAGGACTGACACTCTACCAGGGGTGTTTCTACATTTACATTTGATAAGAGCCTATTATAGAATGTAAGCATTGAATACTGATTCAAGAGAACTTATGCTTTTCACTTTAAGCTTCAATCAGTCAGTGATGAAGCAGTGACTGAGGTGTTTCAAAAGTACAAACACTGATCAAAAGTTGTTGATCAACCTTTTAAAAACAAATCTCTTTGTATAGAGCCTGGATGCTACAAAGGCTGTCATTCTCCTACACCATCTCCATTTGGTTCAGCCTTTGGATTGGAGAAGTTGTGAGAACAGTTCAGCCTCTCTACACCTCTTAGGCAGTGAGAAACAGTCCCAGAGAAGGTTTCATGAGTGCGTTTCATCTCAGCAGCAGCTGGAGCACGGGCACTGGCTCTTGTCAAACAGGATACCAGAGAGGTTTTAAAATCCTTTATGCAGCTTAATGACAGTTCCTAGTGCTATGCAGGTGAATGTTACCACAACCTGTAATGAAGCTGGCCCATCTGCTTAATCAGGTTCCAGGATATATTTTTCTTTAGTAGGAAGGCATTTCATTATTTTTTGATCTTGGTGTAGCTGAGGGAACAAAGGCTTTAAGAGAATGATCTCCTTGCATAATTGTTTATGATATGTCCCACTTTTCCCAGCTGTGATTTCCTGGCCCTGGATGCCAGGCCAGCTGCACCTTCTGGTACAGCTGCAAGCACATCAGTCTTTTGTGCAAGCCACCAGACACGGAGGAAAAACATTTGAGGCGCAAGGCCTTAAGCTGGCAGAAGCAACGTACATCATTCAGGTGAACTGCTTAATGCCTGCAGGGAGAATGTTGGCTGCAATGTACTCACCTCAGTCCTTGCCAGCAAATTATAACAGTGACTGCAATAGGAAAGGGAAAAAGCAGTGGAGGCCGCTGTACACCAGCTGCTGTCAGTGTTGAGATGTTGTTTAGATTATAAGTTTAATTCTCATACTGTTTACTTACCTGTCGGCTAAGAATATGACTCAAAATTATTGAGGTATATCTGACACATCATAACAAAAAAGAGAAATGAACTCACTCAATCAGCTGCTGCTGCTGGCTCATATTAGTCTGTATTTAACAGGGTTTATTTAAGAAATATCTTTTGCAGTTTAGCTATCTATCTCCTCAAGCAAAACTGTTCAGGAATAGGGCATTTGTTGAGAAATAGGTCAGATAAAAATAATACATCTACAGAGGAGAAATACATGTTTCTGAACTTTTACATTTGCAACCACTATTACTTTTTTAATTTCTTAGATTCCCATTTTATTTTTACTTTAATTAGCAAATGAATGCAACCATATTCTGATTAAAATGATGCTACGCTTTAAAGCCAGAAGATGACAGACAAATTTCTTTGACTTTTTTTTCATTAATACAGAAAGAAGTAATTTAACATATCTTAAAGAGCTGTAGACAATTTTGAATTCTGTGAACCCACAGACCCAGGAACAAACTATTCTGTGCTTCTGTAAGCACTAGATATTTACAAAAGGGGAAGCAATATTTACCCTTTTGTTAAGTTGTATTAATGTAATCTCCATCTATTGTTTCTTCTCAGACACTGCAGCATCACCTTCTACTCTTCACGTTCCAGTTCTGTCACTTTTCCAGAAATCTAGATTCCTTTATCCTCTCAGAGGCAACTCAAAAAGCTTGTTACCCTCATCCCTAATGTACAAGGCCCAATTCTTTTTCTCCTGCTTCTTCCACAACTTCTAGTACTTAAAGAAATATATTCTATCTGCTATAATAGATTTTTCCAAAATGGTTAATAATGGCTTCCCAAAATCAGTTAAAAACCTATCATCTCTTACCCACATGGAGATCTGACCTTTCACACCACAAAGCCAAATGAACATTCATTCTCCATATTAACCATCATTCCTATAAGAATCTTAATAATTTCTCTTATTTGGTCTTCTTTTTCTTTCTAGTACAGGCATTTTCTTGCTTTTCTCAAGGGGACTAAAAAGGAAAAACTTCATAAACAGTACCTTTATTCTCACTGTCAGGAAATAGGCACTGTAGGATATCTCTGTTAAGGTTTAAGTTGTACACAGAATATATTTCCTATATTCGAAGTACAAATGTTGCACGTAATCAAAAGCCACTTCACTCCGTGATTACTGACATCACCTACTAATTAAATTTCACTCAGAAGAAACAAGATGTGACTTTATGGGGCAGTTATTGCACAGGAACTTTGCTAACTGCACCAGTATGTGCTGCAGCTCTTTGAAAACCTTTTGTCACTTTAATAGGAGACCTTATGGTAGATTTCATTTTTAATTTGATAGAAAATATGTGGAACGCTCTGTCAGATCTGTGGTATTGTCTGATGGATTCTGAAAAATTTAACATATGTTTTTTATGAGGAACAGTTATGAAATGGACTGTACCTGCCTTGCTCCACAGTGTTTATCATCTGTACTCACCTGATCTGAGATAATTACACTAGGAAGAAACGATGGAAAGAGGAAGATGAGGAAGAAAGGAGAAACAGTGGGAGTTCTTAGCGAGTCCTACTCCTAAAGATCTTTTCCAATTAGTAGTTTCTTAAGGATTTGACTTCATGCCCACTTCCCTCCTCCAGGTAAAACAGAAACAAAAATAACCCAAAGCACCCAAACCACAAAATAATAAAAAAAAAAGGCAAAAAATAACCTTGAAATGTTTAAAAACAAACAAACAAACAACAACAGCAACAAAAAACAATGCATCCATCTTATTTGTACTAATTTATTTGTTTTTGTTCTTTCAGATATAAGCAAATTCTCCCTAATAAAGCCCGAGTATGAGCTTTCTTTCCTAGCATCCAAATTGTAGGTTTATATATGATGCTTTCCTTGGAGTTTAGTTTATTTACTATTATAAAAAATACATAGCTTTTGTAGTGTTTATTTAAGATCAAGAGAATTTCACCTTAACATTACGCAGCAGACCTATGAGTGCTTCATTCCTACAAGAAGCAAGCAGGCTAAGTCATATTAACTTATTTATGCTAACAGAATTGACTTCTAAGTAAATCTTTTTTTATAGTATATTTATTTATAGACAACAATTTTTTTGAAGATGCCTGTATTTATGTGATGATTTCTCAACTTAAATGTAACAGAACAAGTTTGTTTTTAAAACAGTATATATAGAAAATAAAATATGCAGAAACTTGAATATAAATTACAGCGGGTTACAAAACATCTAAGTATCAAATATGTATTTCAAATATTAGCCATTAGGTAAATCTAACACTCAAAAGAGTGTTAAAATCTATTTTCTTCATTCTATATATTTCAGATATATTAATGCCAGGATAATTAGGTTCAAATGATTTTAATACATAGCTAAAACAAGTTTCTTCAGCACAGCTTATCTTTAAAAACCTTAAACTTTAAATCATTAATGCTATCCTCAGAGTTGAAGTTTGTTATTGATACAGAGACCTATGTCAGTCAAATTGTCTGTACTGAATTCCTTATTGAGAAAAAATGACACCCATTTACATTCACGGAAACTTGACGAATGCTGATGGAGACCAAGCAGTGGATGTGAGCACAGTGAGAGTTGGGTGGTGCATTTCAGGCTGTGGTGACGGTGACCATGGGTCACTTCTTCTGGTGCAAAATGTTTCCAAGCTCAACATGCAGCTCTTGTTCATCTCCGGCAAAAATGCATAGCTAATGGTGGTGACTTTGTAGCTTTGTAGCCGAGAATTTTCTTTAGTAAACAGTGTTAATATGCTCTTTTACACTGTTGTAGTTTTCATGGAAATAAATAGGAGGCATTACTTTCAGAGCAAGCTATGTACATACAGAGAGGATGACATATGAAAATATGTACCCAACATTTTCAAGGTTCTCTAAACATATTTTTTTTTCTCTCTCCTTTATTAATAGTACTATGGGAGGGAGTTGGGATAGAAAGCACTAATACAAAGTGTGCCATGCAGCTGCTGTTTTTATCTCCTGCTGAAGCAAAACAAACATTTGGATACAGTTTACTAGACCTGGAAAGGCCATCATTTTTCCACTGAAACATGATTTATCGTATTGATTTTTTTCCTAACCTTGCAGAAGATCATCTAAAGAAATAGATATAATTTTTTGAAGAAACTACACCAATTATCTGGTTGTCCACAGCTGACAAATCATTTATTTTTTCTCAGTGCAGTACAATGGTCAGTAAAACATAAAACTGACTGGGACTATAATCAGAGTGTATTTCTGCAAATCACTCAATGACAATCTGGGGCAATTTTCAATTACTCACAGGACAATTTTTTCCAATTGACAAGACAGAAAGTGGCAAGAAAGATTTAAGAAATGCCCTGTAAGTGCTGATCTGAGAACTTAGTACCAAATATCATCAATCTGTATCCTTTTGAGAACAAAAGCTTTACAAAATAGGCTATTGAACTTACTTAAGCATTTTGTTATAGAATTATATATCTGATGGTTCAGTATCTTGGGATTTTGGTATTAAAAGAGAATAGATATAGACTTACACTTTGACTGTTTGGAATTATCATATGCTTTGTTAGATTAATGACTGTAAATTGACCCATTTTCTTTTCTGACAATTCTCACTAAAGTGTTTCAGGGCTTACCAGTAGTAACTTGTCAATTTATGTTGATGTCTGGAACAGAGAGTCCTGATGTGAAAGGAACTAAAGGAACAGCCTTGGCATACAAAAAAACTAGATTAATAGCCTAATGAAATCATAATTAATATGCTAAACTTTAATACAGAAATGCTAAAATTGTAGATTCGTTTTAAAGATATAATAGCTTGTATTATTTTTCAAATGCACTTAAAGTAAGCCTGATGCCTGGCAATGCAAAATCCAAACCATTCTAACAGTTCAATAGGTAGTACATTAGCTGCTGTTACTATGCATATGAATGTAAAACCATAACAAAGAAAAAGAACCCTGCACTTATGCTGATATAGGGCCCCTGTAAAGGGCCCAATTGTCAAAATTCTGGGAACATCCATGTGTTTGTACAAATTTCTACTCACTGTAAACTTCCTTATAAAGAAATGCAGATGGACCTTAGAGAACAAATTCAGGTCATTTTCTACAGCAGAGTAGATCACAAGATAAAAGAGTTCACATGATTAATGTGAGCAGGAGCTAGCCCAATTTAGTCTTTATGCAGTCCCTCGCAGTGTCTAAAAGGAAGCGAAATCCAAAAGAATTGCATTTTTTATTTTTTTTCCTTTCACATTGGACAAATTGCAAAATAAGAAAATATTTATGCAGTTAAATTACTGTGGTATATGTTTCAAATATCACTCTATATTTCTTACTTATTTCTTATGGTTACTTTTCCTTTAACTGTTGGGAGAGGAATAGTCTAAGTCCTTCACAATCTCAATGGTAGCATATGTAAACATGAGGCACAATATCCAAAATGTCCCTGTGTTTGTCTTATAGCAGTGCTAAGTAAGCACAAGCGAAAACAAAGACTTACCACTGCTGTGGCATCTTGGACTTTGTCCAGACTGGGAATAAAGGTGGAAAGAAAAAATGTGTTTTAGAGAAAGAAGAGACAGGAGTTACACACTGTTGCAACGAATCACTGGCAGCTTGAGACCTTATCAAAAATCAGAGATCCCCATACAACCCCACCCTGGCTGTACCCCTGGCTTTGCTGCAGAGTATTTCTGCCCTCCAAACCCTTTGCCCCTCAGTACTTTTCCCCAGTGACTCCCATGAGCCAGGCTGTCTGCATGCCTGCCAAGCACAATCACTGCACTGGTACCTGAACCATCAGGATAATTCCCTCCTGACGCAGGCATCAGCATTTCACATCTCTCAAGACATGCTATTTTAACATGGTAGCAATAATTATGCACCAAAATGACAATTGTGATGTATGGTACGGTTTTGCAACACTAACTGCTGTGCCTCTTCTCACTAACATCTTCCTGAGATGTTCTGTTGAATATTCACACGAGTTGCCCCTTGAAGACCAGAATGGGGATTTTCAACATAAATATCATCAGGCTAAGTAATTAAGCTGGCACTGTAGAAAAGTAATCTTAGACAGAATTTTTGTACGTCCTTTAGATAGGGATTTTACTGTAAAAATGCCAAACTTCTCATGAAAACAAATTATTTTCTTCAATAAAACTCTATGTATTGCTGAAGACAATAAACATTGCCATACTTAAGCAACACAGAGTTCATAAATGCTGAGATTTAACAGCAAGCCCTTCCCCCATCCTCCAGGATAATTCTTCAGCTGAAGGTCTGCCTTCTACTGCATTTACAATTCCTTTTTTTTTTTTAGGTACTTGGACTTTATGCTGAAAATACACATGCCCACAGATTTCAGCATCTGAGATCCTGTAATAGCATGTTTATCCTTTAGGCTTCTTTATGAGAGAGTAAAATAAAATTTAAAATTTTAGTGAGAATGTATCTCAGTATGAAAGTATGTTTTATTTACTTATTTATTGGAGCAATACTTATGCAGTTTATTGTGAATGCTTTTTTTTTTTTTAGAGATAACACTCGAATAAGATAGGTGTAGCTTGCTCCTAAGGCTGAACCAAAAATTAATTAATGTCTGCATTAATATTATGCACATGTGGGCATTAACCTCATTGCAATGAAGCAAACAAGTGAACTGATGGCACACTGATATGGACACCAGCCAGTCTTGCCATAGACGTCTATTTCGTGTGTGTCAATTATCCTTACCAAAATATCAAACATGAACATTTTCATGCAGAATGCATCATATCTACATTCATCTCTGTGCTGAAAGGCTAATTAAACTGGTAATTGGCATTCATATCTCTAGCTATTATATTTGTACTCAGAATTGCGAAAGATGCAATCTGTGTACATTTTAAAAAAATCAAGTTAGTTTAAAATTAATTTGAAGCCATACAACAGCAATCATACCCTAATTGGTGAGATAATCCATTAATAAGCTTGTAACTAAGAGTTCTCTTGTTGTAGATGGGGAATTTTTCAGCTAGGATGAAGAACAATCTTTATATAAAAAGTAGAAGACGACAAAAATTAGTGACCTTGTCCTCTAGCCAGGAGATCCAGGTATGTCTGTTTGTTAAAGAGAGATCATTTTATCCCCTGCATTGTGACAGTGATTTGTGTGGTTATACCTGCCAGATTTCCATTAAAGTAACAGAATTCTGCAGCCAAAACAGCATGCCATTTCTAACGTGCTCTGTCTTACCCTTTTCAATTAATACATGCAAAGTGATTCCATAAAGCCATGTAAGCAAATATAGCAAATGAGTTCAAGACAACTGGATATTTGTATGGAAAATTAATTGAAGGATGCAGGGAGGAAGAAGGGAGTAGGCTGAGATGAATAAACCTTAAAGTGGAGATGTTGTGCCAAATGGCTTTTTTCCCCTGTAACCATAAACAAATTTGGACTGGGGATGATTTTAGACTTCAAGGTCCTGCATTGGCATTGGCATCAGGTTCCTCAGGGAACCTCTGGCATTACTACCCAGCCAGAAAAGGCATGAGACAAACCAGAAAATTTGTGAGAAATGGAATAAACCACTGAAGATAATTTCTCTGTGCCGACCTGCTGGGGTTACTGGCTCAAATACCTTTGGGGGTGTCTGTGTCATGGTAGATTTAACACTAAATTAAGACTACTGTTAGGTGTACTGCCACCATCAGGTATATGCAGATGGGTATTCTCCTTTTTATAGTAAATTTCTGCAGAATTGTCATTAACCTGAACAAGAGCTATTCACTCAGCAAAGCTGCACAGGAGACTAAAAATTCTCCACTCTTGTCTAAATAACCTGATGAAACATACAAGGCAAAGTTTCAAAACCTTAGTTAGAGCATTATACCACCTACAAGTAATAAATAGATTGACCATATGAAGCATAAACACAGCTAATTCTGTGACTTAGTACCTGTCTGGTAATTTAACAGTGAGGTACAACAATGACATTAAAATCTTTGTAATATTCTGTTTATTCTGCTGTCCTGTTCTAACAACAGGTCTCTTACAAACCATTTATCCCATATTGTGCATACTAACACTAAATCAATTAAAAAGATGTATTTTAAGCTACAAGCATGGATTAAAAATAAATAAATAAATAAGGGTAACCAGGGTACACTATGAAAAAGGGCATCAAAACTGCTATTCTCTGTAAAATAGAAGAAGAAGAAAAGAAGAAGAAATGGAAGTTATTTTATAACTTCAAGAATAAAAATTTGAGGAAGAAACTTATTTTACCTCCCGAGTATTACTGGTACTTCATAGAAAATTTGGATAACTTTGTTTGATAAATCTATTTTTTGTTTCTTATGAAATGACAAATGTAAAAAATAAAGATGTTTGAAGCAATGTTCTGAAACCCTTGTTAACATCTGCAAACACATTTATTTGCCTAGATGAAGTTACTGATAACAAAATTTAAAAACTTCTGTGTATGTTTACTTTCCCCAGTGCAAGAGCTAAAAGTATGAATTAAATTCTCCCTCAGAACACTTAAAAAACTTCTGCTCACATGACAGAAAAATATCTAACCTTTGTTTCACTTTTAATAATTAAAATACATTTCTTGTTTTTCTTATTTTTTTTGTTTTTTTATTATTCTTAAAACAATTTTATGAAAAATGAAACAAAAACAAAAACAGAAAACAACAAAAAAAGTAATTAAAATTGTACAGTTATTTAATCAATTAAAATGGAAAGGATGACAATAAAATTTGTGTTAGAAGATAAGTGCAAATTAAGCTAGAGCTTTTGCTGATAGCCTGGCAGGTTAGGCTTAAGCTTGAGGTAAAATGAAATAGTAATCCTAACTACCAAGTTAATAGGTAAAAGAATGAAATTATTTACTGGAGCCACAATCTTTTCCATTATGACCTTCTAATTAAAGATCTTGCATTTATTTCTCACATGTCATGCTGCAGACAAGCAGGAGATTGCAATGCTAGCTGAACTACAATATTAGAAATATTCACTCAGTGTTTATGAGTACTCACATTTCCTAGACAAATCGTCTATTCAAAAGACTCATTTCTAATTAATTTCTATCTATCTATATAAGATATATTTACCATGATGAATATAGATATTTTCTTTGATATTTACTCAATGACAAAAAAATAGCATTACTTAACAGATCTTTAACTCACATACTTTTGTTACCCGCTGTAGTCACTGCAATTTTGTAAGTTCCTGGGATTATATGTGCTATCTCATCAAGAACTGAACTTCTACATTGAAAATAATAATGCAAGAAAATATAAATCTTTAATATGAAAACAAATAACAAGGAGATATCTTATTTGCCGATATTAGAATTGGTTTTCTGTGTTAATATATACTATGAATAAGAGAGAGCTGTGAATATGGCTACAGAAGTTTTTAAGAAGACAAAAATGCCAAAAGGCACTAACCAATTTCATGAACAGCCTCCTATTTCAAATTCGTCTCCTCTAAACAACTTTTCCTGTGAATCCATTGAATGAATAAGATAATTTTGAGAAAGTAGAGTGTGATTACTCATTAGCATAAGTAGTTTGATTATTCAGAATAGTTATACAGTGTGTTATACAATTAAAAATCCAAATGTACGTGCAGTAGAAAAGCTAAATTGCCAGGAAATAGAATCTTAATGATTTTTTGCCATAAAGCTGGTAATAACACCTAGATGATAAGTGCTATAAAGAACAGACTCATTCAGAAACTGAATTAATGACTAAGAACTATGTCAGGAGGATCCCCTCAACAGGAGCTTATTAGTATTTATTCTCAGCAAAACCAAAGAGGATTATCCTTTTTTTTTTTTCTTTTGTTTTGTTTTTTGTTTTC
>PPHD01003419.1:0-31590 GCA_002909625.1 Bambusicola thoracicus | reverse complement strand
AATATTCCATCCATACCATGGACCCACACAGCCTTTCCCCAGATCAGGTGCAATACAAACCACATCAACTTCTCTTGAGCTGCCCAACACAGCTACAGATCTGCCCTTCTGTTCTCAGGGTTCCTTCCAGCTCAGTTTTCCCCACCTAAGTGAAACCCATGCTAGAAAAAAAGCTGTAGGCAAACTCTCTGTGTGAGCCAGAGCACTTCTAGTATAGTCATGGCCAATAATGATGAGACTTGCTAATTCACAGCCTACTCCGAGCTCAATGGAGCCATTAACTAGCCCACAAATGAAGCATTCTTTCTGGTGGTCTTCATTAGGCTCATCAGAAAACTGGAAAAATATGCTACTTCAAAACAAAATAAAGCAAAGGGGATAACTAGAGCCTGGCTCAATATCTTGCTAATCTGGATAATGCATTGAAGTTTTGTGTTTTTCTTTTTTTCCAGTTTTTATAGAGGATCCTATGTGCTGGAAAGAAAATACTTCTGAACGCGTAAAGAGAGTAACTGTGCTGGAGTTTAAGGTGTTGATTTCTCTTAAGCACAAGACAGAAATACTGCAAAAAAATAAGTCTCAGACCCAGCATGTGAAGGCAACAGGAAGAAAGTGGAGGAAACAACACACAGTTGGCTTAGGTAACATAAAGGCTAGTTCAATGGCTGAACAGCACATTTTCAAAGATTTGCACATTGCAAATGCATGGTTTCATTAGTACACACACACCGTCCAACTACACAAACAAGGCATCCCGCCTCTTTTCTTTGCTCTGGCTGAGTCCTAGATTACGATGGTGAAGTAGTAACATCCAGAGAGTGCTTTGTGTCTGTAAATAAACCCGTGGGTGTGGTGTGACAGCAACAGCAGAGCATTGGGGATGGCAAAACCACCAAACTTGGAGGCCACCAGGAAGCCTGGCACAGCTGTTTACTACAGGATGTCAGCAGGAAAAATCAGCTCAATGGGGAGGAGGGAGCTCGGGGCATGGGGGGCAGGAGGAGGCATGCTGGGGGCAGAGGGAGGACACCAAGGCTGGCCAGCACTGGGGCAGCACTGCTGGCTGCTTCCCATCTGAACCAATACTTGCCTATACAGATTACCCTTGAAGACTTTGGTTTGCAAAACTAATTGTGTGGTTCATCTCCTTCTTTCAATTATACTTCCCTTTCAAATGCATTTCTCAGTCTCATCTCTTTGCAGACAGTTCCCATGTTTAGCAGTAAAGTCACCTGCTCTCTCGGAAGACCATACCCGTGTCATTCATTTACACGTTTCCCCTGGGGATCTAACATCATCCCAATACTCTTGTATTAGAGATCATTCTTAACCAGCTCTCCTACAGTAAAAAATTTAAGTGATGCTTAAGCAGCAATAACCACAAGGGATCCTCACTACACATTTTTAGGGAAGAACTGGTTAACATCACCTTTCTCCGTTTTGCATTCAGTAATTATCACTTCATTTAGCCCTTCTATTAGTGCAATACAAAGCAGCTGGCAGGCCCAGCACTCTCTGTCCAAGTGACCTTGTGTTCTTGTTCGTGCTTACCACATAATCAGCAGAGAATTCCATTTTCAAAATACAAGACTTCATAATCCATTAGCACTGGAGATTGGTCCAGGCCCTGGATTTACTGGTCACGTGTACCAAGGAATAAAAATATGAGTGCACCACTAGATTAATCTCCAGACCTGTAAAGCATTCCAACCCACCATGCATACAGTAGCCTCATTCAAATTCATGCATGAATATTAGCATCATTCTTTAAAGCTACCATTAAGACCATCCCAACAGTACATGAAGAGAAAATTAAATGCTACCTGCTTTATAACTCAGCAAGTATGGAGACACACAGTAACTGACTCCATTTCTCAGATTTTCCATGTATGAAATAACAAGAGTACTGATGTTCTTAGTAGTGTGTCAGCAATACATACCTCTTCCTGCTATATCCAAGAGGCAGAAATTGCTTTTGCTGGTCTTAATTTTAAATCAAAAGTCTTTAGCAAGTCCAAGTAGATTAGCTCACCATCAAGTTAAATACATTAGAGAAAAGAATCAATGGAAAGCATCTCAAAATGTAACCTTGGCAACACACAACATGCTTCCACTGAACTTCACTCATTTGCTTTATTTGCTGCTTCAGAAATTGGAATATAACACATAGGCAGAAGGACATTAGCATCAAGACATTGCTTTTACCAAGCCTAAAACACCACATGTGTTTCTCTAAAAGGCACTTTCCGCATTATACCTTAAAAACCTGCAGCCGAGCAAGTCAGACGATTCCAAACTAATCATATTCCAACAATAACAAAAAGGAAAATGGAAGTATTCAATAGAAAATAGCAATCCATATTTATTCTTCACGTCCACACACAGCACTCCATAGGTAATTTGGTTCATGCTTTCAACTGATAAAATGAAAACAAACTCAGCAGTGACATACAACGTCTGCCATTTGAAGAATCAGCATTTATCAGTGTTATCACACAGTTTTAACCGTGGCCCTACACAGTTCCCCCGCATGCAACACTTAGATTGAAAACAGCTATTACTCTACCTACCATTATGTGGTATTTGTTGGCAAATACTGATTCTTGAGTGGCAACATCATTATTCAGTGTTTATACAAGTCTACCAGGATAAACAACCTCTGATTCATGTCGACAAAGAGAGCTTAAAAATGTTTTGCTGCTCCTTTCAGTATGCTGTAACTAAGAGTTTACTAGTTCTTATCCAAGCTCAAGCTGAAATTCAGAGCACTTTCTCCAGAGATAATCAAGGCCCAGAAAAACATTGAGCAGAGAAACAGATAATTTCATTGCAATATTCTCCAACTTCCAGGAGAGAACACTAAAAACAATCATCATCTACTTCTTGTTCACTTTCCCCAAAAGCAAAGTATAGTCAGATTTTGGGTAGAGTCTGGACTTCTGAACATTACCACCCCCTCCAAACTTTTCAGCTCTACCTTTGTTTGGTTTTGGGGTGAAGAAGAACATTTATTTGTTAGCTTCACTAACTTTTGCTGCTTATCTCCTTTTGGAGCTGAGGATGACCTTCCAGCAGTGGCAGTTTCCCATTTCAGTGTCACCCAGCCACAAAACGCTGTCCAATTTCTCACATAAAATAAGCACCAGAAACGAAGCTTTGCTAACAAATATAAAAGCCATTTTTTATTCATAGATTTCAAACCAATGCAGAAACACGCACCATAACAACATTAATGAGCACTTCCTAAGGCCATCAGCTGCTTTCTCTGTGAGCACTCCCTGAACCCTATTTGCTGTCACAAGTGGAATTCTGCCCAGTCTGAAACCTGAGCTGCACACACTGCCACACGAAGGCAGCCCCCAGTAAATCAATAAAAGCCAAAACGATACGACAAATAATCCACCAGGTCAGTGGTTTGTTACTTACAAGGCACAGCATGGCGATAAAGGTTATCTCTAATAGTCTGTTGTAGATCGTGATCCGGCGATCCTTTCTGAAACCTCTGGTTGAGATAATGTCTCAGGTCTTTGTTCAGTCTGCTTCCTGCAAGGAAAACACAGCCATTTATTTACTTCTAAATGCACACAATTAACATTTCCAATTCAGGCAAATGTTAGGCTTCCATTCAGAGTCCCCTAAATAATGGCATGCTGACTTTACGAGCGGAGGCTCATCTTCCTCTACAAATGGCTAATTACCAAAAATAACTTGCTGTAAACAAGAGGTCTCTCTCGTCTCATAATGCATCTTTCTTCTTGTGGTGTTAAGCAGATCATCATTCCCTTTTATCACTTATTTGTCCAAGCAAATGGAGAAAGACAGATGATGTGAAACTGATGAAAAATAATAAAGGTATTGTTTTTGCAGCTCACTGGAGAGCGAGCTGGGCAGTGAGATAAAAAGCAAAGGCACTAATACAGCTGAACATGGCACAAAATCTAAGAATGATACTTTGCACTGGTATCTACCCTAACACGCAGTTGGGAAAGAATTGAATGAAGGAGTTCAGAGTAACCAAAGTCCTCAAAAAAAACAACAGAATAATATTCAACACTTTTCACTTAAGTTTCTTTCCCCATTCATAGAATCATCATGGAATCACAGAATGGCTTGGGTTGAAAGGGACCCTAAGGATGGTCAAGCTCCAACCTCCCTGCTGCAGGCAGGGCCGCCAACCTCCACATTTAATGCTAGACTTTAATTCAGCTCTGAACACTTCCTCAAGTATGTGAGAGTAAAGACAGATGAGCTAAAAACAACAACCACCAAAAAAGAGAGATTTAGTTGTAAATGAACGTGGAACACCAACTACTTTCCTGTAACAGAATGTAAGAACTGGAGTAAATTCACAAAGTCTTTTCCCAGAAATTAAATATTCTCAAATCTCAAATAATGTTGATCTCAATTTGACTGAAAAGCAAAAACAACCCCACATGAACCTATAGAGAATGGGGAATGGAAACCCTTCTGTTCTTAAAACGGGGAGTGGAAAATAACTCCCCACAGGCTGAGGCAGTGGGAGGAGGGCTGCTTTGCCAAAAAATGGTAGGACATCCTTTGAGCTGAAAATGAATTTCTGGCAGCTAGGACTGTACTGGGAGAAGAAGCAGTGAAGTATTAAATATTTCTTTCCTTTGCTAGGCACCTTGTTTGTGGCTCCAGGCAGAGCTCGAGCAGTGGGCTGCATGGACCTTGAGCTGAACTCCTCCAGCTGTTTCCATGGTCTTTCATAATTCGCATCATGATTTTTTTAGATGGTGAACATGTAATGAAGAGACCAGACCAATACTTGTGATACTGAACGTAGCGTTGCAGTTAGAGATTCCTGGCTGGAGCCTCTAGGAATCACTGCAAAACAGATCAAGAGTAATAGGGCTGCAATGTAGCGCAGTTGGTCAGTGGCTTTGGGAGACAGCAGCGGTCATAGGCAAAGGAGAAAAAGTGCAGAGCACTCAGCAAACAAAGGCAGGAACAGCAATCTGCCTAAGGAAGGTCTGCAGTAATACTGATTGAAAAACAAACAATAAAAATGACCCTAGTCTGAAAATGAAGTTAAATTCCATGAAATAAAATAGGTGATCTGTATGCTCTTTTGCTGCTGTTGTTTTTAAGATTACATTTATTATTGAAGGAAGGAGAAAGGAAGGAAGGTTTAAGCAGCGGCCCTCTTTCCTTACAAGAAGTGTTCAGAGACCAAGATGCTCATTGCAAGAATGGCTGAAACTATAAAACTGAAGAAAGGCAGACAAACCATTCTCATCACGTTGTCTTGACTGACCCCAAGCAACACTTCTTGCTCCAGGAGCAGATGATCAGTCTGGTTTCTAATAATCTTTGGCTGTTCCACTAGTAAAACACAGCACATAACAACCCAGGGGGTGCTTGGTTAGACTGTGGGCTGCAGCTTTCCCATTTCAGATCAGCCTTCCCAGGCTCAGGTATTTGGTGGATGCTGAGTCTTTTGACAACAGAGAGGGAGACTAGGCATGACAAAGAGCATCCACAAAGATAATCAAGCACTTCTTTCAGTTGAGCAGCTCACATTTTTCTTTGTTCATGATAGTGACACAAGGTGGTTACTCATAGCCAAAAAAAAACTACGCATGATGAGCAGTTTGAACATAATGCAAGCACTTATTTCAGTGAAGGGATAAGTATGTATCCTACAAACTTTCTCCTGAAATACTGTGCAATTCATGATTTAACAATTAATGTCACAATCATGTCTAGAGGTGAAAAGGCTCTACTGAGATAGGGTCTTCTTGACCACAGAAAGCATGCAATTTACTGATGATATCTGCAGTCATCTTCCCTCTGTGTCCATTCAACGAGCATCTCAGTCTACCACAACCTCCACTGAAAGGTTTGGCTCTCTGTTACACAGTAGCTGAGATTTCAAGCTGAGTCACTGATGTGCTGACCAAGACGGCAGTTGCAAATACATGGGCTAGAGCAACACTTGCATATCTTTTCCTTCTGGGCGCTCACATTAGCTCATTCCTACTACATGTATTTCAAATGAGAAGGAGATTAAAAAAAAAAAAAAGACAAAAAAGAACAAAAAATATCCTCATTGTGTCACATTTATGTTGCTAAATTCCAGAAAATTCCAGATGGAAAAAAGGCTTCTTGCAGCTGAGCCCAGGGCTGTGGACAAAAGCAGGCTCACCCCTTAGAGCCCACTGCAGAGTATGGAAGGTGAGAACGAGCTAACACAGAAACAAATCTCTTACAGAAAGCTGCCACAGGAATCCAGCACAGAACCTGCTGGATTCTTTACCACTTGAAATGTTTCAGTCCATGCGCTCAATATCAGCATTCCCGAGCAGATTCTAGAGCTAGACACAAGTTTACAACGGCTGATACACTCTTTCTGAGCCCCCACATGCCCCTACAATTCCCAAGAATCAGAAAGACACATCAGTGACATCTCAGCAACCTCCCACGTGCAAACTGCAGCACTAAAACTCACCCTGACCTCCATGGGTGCCCCTGCCTCATTCACTGCTCCCTCTGCAAATGAGTGTCCCCACTGATGGCTTCTGTCCGCACATCAGCCCAAGTCTGGGTTAAAAAGGAGTGCAGCACCATCTGATCTTATGCACAAGTCCTCCCCTTTGTAAAATCTAATTTGAGGCATCAGTAGTGCTAAGAATACACCTGGATTCAGTTTCCTTAGAGATGAGCTGTGCAACACTACAAAACGCTCATCTGTTTTCAAGAAGATTGCATCTTACATTTGTTCTTTGGAGAACCTTCCTTTTCTTCTCTCTAAGCACATGTACAGAGGCCATACAGTGGTAGGTGCAGGCCAACAGCAGCTGCAGTCCAGAGAAGATTGGTCAGTGCTCAGACCTACCTTCCTGTTGGCCAGGATAGGTGGGGAATGCATTGATTTGCCCACAGAAAAAAAATTATTACATCCTTTCCATAATTAAAATTGAGCTGAGATGTTCAGCTCAGATCAGACATTAAGAAGAAAAAACCTGCAGTATAAATAAATTTCTTTCCTACTAAACTCATCAAAGTTAACACCAGAAAATTTAAGAATTAAAACGCGTTACAGGATTGATTGTTGTCGCTGAAACAGTTCCTTTCCATTTTTTAGCCCTGGAACAATGAAAACAGTGCCTTTCTTTATAGGAGAGCCAACTTTTCAGTGCTCATCTCCTCACTGTGCTACTGCAGATCTGAGAAGTTTCCATCCTATTACCAGAACCCTTTACCTTTTACAAAGAATGACTTCTTGTACATCTGTTTTTCTCAATTACTCTTAATTATTGTACTGCATCTCAGAGCAAGTCAATCATTCTCTCAAACCATTAAACCATAATAATACCTTAATAACACAAACAAATACCAAGAGAGAAACAAATCATCTCTCCTGTTAAAAAAATGAGTCCTGCTGATACAGAGTTTTCTGAAGAACAATAAGAAGTACTTGTCAATTTTGTGGAGGTATACACGTAACCTAAATGCTTTTGTGATGAATGAAGACGACTGAGACTTCTTTCACACCCTCAATCCTCTGTCACACATTCGCCAACAGTAACCCAATATAAAGCCACTAGAGAAAGCCTGCTTTGAGTGATGCTCTGCTGCTTGTTGCTACAGCTCCCAGTTTCTGCAGGGGAGAAGGCTGCAGAGGAGCTCATCTAATGCTGTCTTTGTTGCTGAGAACATCCATCTCTCCCAGAGCCCCACCATCAGTGAGCAGCAGTGCAGACCTGCCTGCTGAAAGCTGCTGGCTGTTGCAACATACGGGCTACAATAAGGAAAGCAGACTGCATAAATGACCAAGCAAAATCTGAAATTTTCCCCACAGAAAGCTGAGAGAGAACATCTAAGGGCTGACAGCACCTTCCTGCCAGCTGGTAGGCAGCCTACGCCAGAGCTGTGCAATATGTGTATTCTGAAGACATATCTTGAGTCCATGTTTTATGCACTTGGAAGCCAGCATTTTACAGTTTATGTTTATGTTAATTGCTGCAGCTGTTTTTATCCCATTTGTGCTTTGGGACAGCCATAGATAATCCCGATAAATAGCTCTAGTCTGACAGCATATAGATGCTTGTACAAAGGGATCGGGGTCAGGACATAGTAGTGTGACCTATATTACACTCCTATAAAAATATTTACTGATGTAAACCTTCTATCTTTGCCCTTCTTTGGGAAGGCTACCAATTGCCACATTCACAGGGACTGAGAGACCCGAAATAGAAAAATCCATTTCTCATTCCTGAATTCCCCTTTTCTTGTAGGGATATCTTCATTTCGAGGTGTCTTTAGCAGAGCAATTCTCCGTGGACAGACAAAGACCATTCCTAAACAACAGGACCATGAAGCAATCAAAGGTTAAAGGCCTTGCTAGAGGGATAAGAGTGCAATAGAGTCATCTGGATTAAGACTCTCTCTTGTCGTCTGATGTCTACATTGAAGGGAGGATTCAGTTTTTTTTTAAGAGACACAAAGATTGCACGTTGGATTTGCAGAATAAACCCCTGATTATTACATACTGTTTTTCAGCTGACGAGTCCTCTCTGAAGATATTTAGCAAATATTAAGAAGCTATTTTTGTAGCACAGGAGCAAAACTTGACCAAACAAATGCAGAAATGCAGATAAAGGAGAAAAATAATAATAATTTTAAGAAGAACTTTCTTAAGAGGCATGAGCTCCCATTTTGCAAAGCAGTGAGCAGAACTGCAGTCTCACTGGACTGCCTTTCAAGGCTGGGGAGGCTCTGACTGCACTCCTGTGCCCAAGGCTGCTGCTCAACCTGCAGATGGGACTGCACACTCAGCTGTAACTGCAGCCAAAGCAGCTCCTCTTAATTAGAAAGTCCATTAACCCAAGTTCATTTTAAACCCATCATCCTATTGAAAACAAAACCAAACCCCAACCGCCAAAGAGCCACCATAAAACCACCAACCTGGTTAGCTAGCTACTACTTGTTTGTTGGGGTTTAGGTGAGGGTTGCTTTGTTTTTTTTTTCCCAAGATATATGTTAAAATATTAATTAACTAAAGGCAATTTCCCAATCTGTTGAGAAATTCTTACTGAAAGCAGGAGGCAAACAGGTCTCCTGGGAAGCTCTTCACACTCTTCCATACAACATTTTACACAACCACAGTGCTGGCGTCAACTCTGCATTCATCACCATGCACATTACTAAGGTTTGCAGCGGACTTTCCTCAAGTCCTCGTGTAAAGGCAGCCCAGATATTCACACATACTTTTTGTTAATATCTGGAGAGATTTGCATTTCATTTTTGGACCAATTAATACAATTTTCACAGTGAGGGCAATGGGCAGAAGCCCATCTGAGGAGACAGAATGAAAGCTGAGTGGATTTTTTTTTATCATTTAACAAGACTGTGCTGGTAGCCACACCATCATCAAATCTTCCTAATCCCAGCGGTTGTTACACAAACGATAATATTTTCTGCTATATCATTTTATTCTGTCCCATCCTTGTCTTCCAGCTGCTGTCCAAAAGTGATTATAAATAATGGGGCTATAAAAGCCATTCAATAATTAGAAGATTCATTGGCCATATGCCAGCAGTGACAAAAGGGAGTGATTTATGTAAGATGAGTCTGTCACATCTGCCAGATCACAGCTTCATTACGCCGGTGGCTTTAAGGTCACAGTTAAACACTATCCCAACAGCCATTTGTCAAGGGGGCAATGGGGAGAAAAGTTAAAAGAAACCACCGTGATCTTGTTTGCTTTCCTGTTTTAACTATTAGATAAATATGTAAATAAAGTCCAGCACCTACTTTTGTTACGTCTCCTGTGAGGTCAAAGGCACAAGGATATATACTAACACACAAAAGATTCACTCATCATTGCTAGACAGAGTTCAAATAAGATCACAATGCACAAACATCCAGTTTGAAAGCTTTAGATGTTCATGTGGCTTCTTTAAATACAATACAATCTCAGCATGCTCCATCTTCCAGCTACACACAAAATGAAGGCAACTTGTAACAGCAATTACTTCGCTGACATGTTGTGGGTTTACATTCTCCTAACACAAGTAAACTTAAAAGCCTTCTATGGCTCAGTGCTCTAAACAGATACTTGAATTCTGCCATGGGAGCTCAGATACCAATTGACATGACTCAGCAGACACCCAATTGGACTCCAGTTCTGTTTTCTCCTATATTAAAAAACACACTAATGAACTTTTACTGCCATGTGCAAGCCAGACGCATAAAGTCCAGATGCTTGGATGTCCCACATAAAGAGCCTCATCTGTCACCGTCGACAGTTGCGCCCATACCAATTTGGTAAGTCTTTATTGACTCCTGGTACAAACCAGACCTTTGCTGGAAATGCTGCATATACTCCCAGCCTTGCTTTCATTCATTCCAGCCCACTACAGCTGGACTGAGATGAACTGCTGAAATCAATCTCCATTATTCTAATGAAATTCATGCCACAACCAAAGCAAAATGACTGCTCGTCCCTTTCCTACCTTCCAGAAGTAAAACATAAAATACTTCCCAATTTTTATGTTCAGAACAACAAAGCCACATCCATTGCAGTATCCTTCCAGTGGAGGGAGATTATTATAAACTGGAAGGTAATACTGTAAAGCATTGCAAAAAGTTCCAGGATGAACTACCTATATGGCAATAAAACTCAACTTTGATGGAGCGTGGCTAAGGCTTCAGCAGCAGCCAAGCTGCTGAATCAGCAGAGAGCACTTCAGAGCAACTAGTTATTCCTATCCGGAGAATGAATAACACTTGTTACTTTATTACTAACAGAACTTCTTAAAATATTATTTTAGGTGTAAGCTGTGAATCTGAAGGAGATATATTCACTCAAAACTTTCTGGCCGTGCTCAGAATGCGGAGCAGGCAAGAGCCTTCTTGGCACGGTCCCTTCTGGTATCTCTCTCAATCTGCATGGGTGAATGCACCAACACTGAAGTGGTAATTCAGCGTTTGCTGCTAAGAAATGCACTTAACAGATCATAAATCCCCAGTGAAACTATTCTGTGAGCACCTAACTTAATCTACTGTATTCGCAGGGCACTCCACATTATTTTCTGTGCATTAATAGTGATTCATTTTTCTAGTGAAAATTTAAACAAATAACCTTTCAGCAGACTAGTGCCAAAAAGTAACAGCGCTCGAGCTTAGAGGCCGAAAATAAAAATATCATTATTTAGACACTAGACCTGAAAATTTGGCACCCTTGTGAAAAATACATTGCTGTTGCCTCTGGCTGAATACCAGCGAATGCTGCAGGAAGCCCAGCATGGCTCCCCTTTGGCCTTCCCAGTGACCTTGATTTTCAGCCATGAACCCATGATAGCCCTGACCTGGGGCAGAGGGAAGCCATGAAGCATCCCACTGAGGTGACCAGGGGCTGCCACACAGTGCCTGCAGGAGTGAGGCTCGACAACAAGGGTGTCCTACAGTTCTGGGCACTCTCAAAGAAACGGACTGAAGTATGAGTTTCACAATACATCCTGATGAATTCCTCTTAGATTGCCAAGGTAGAACCCATTACACCATCTCATTTAAAATCTACTGTGCTAATAAAACACTTCGCCAACCCAAGCTCCCTTTTCCTGGGGATTCAAAGGAGATCCTGGATAGGCATAGTTGAGTCACCTGAGAACTACTGCATGAAGGATGGAAGAAATCTCATCTTTCTACCTCAAAAAGACGCTTCTATTATTTGGTTGATCTTTGCCCCAGCTTTGCTGTAGACAGCAGCATGTTTCCACACAGAGGGGTCCTACCTCGAAGAAAAGGCAAAAGGAAGAAAATGAGGGCATTTTCTGCCTCTCTATTTGATGTATTTTGCACTCATGAAGCCTGTAGCATCATAACACCAAATAAACAATGACATTATTCCCGATAAAGTGGCAATTGTACCTACCCAGAAAAGTCTAAAAGTGCTGAAAATGCAAGACTGGGATAACATTTAAAGCAAAAAAAATATGGGTAAACAAAAACATGCAGCATGAATACATGATGGATAGAAGAGGGAAAAAAAAGGTCAGTAACATTAACTACTGCTGGCCACAGATACCTCTAAATTCACTTGAACAGGTCAGGCACTGAGCCCCAGAAACATGGCTTTGCTGCATCCACACGGGAGCTGGCAGATGTAGAGCCAGCCCTAGTGCTTCTTCCCTACACCATGGTTACTCATTAACCCAACTAACTGAAAGCTGGAGGTCAACAACTACTACTCTGCTGTTGACTCCTAGGAATTCTCTTTTCTTCCCTTGTGCTGTTTTTAGGAAATGCTACAAGCTCCCTGCTCTTGGCTCAGCTTTTTTTTTTTCCTCTTTTTTTCCCCACTTTCTCCTCCCTTTTCCACTTTGAAGAATCTACATCAAACACATGATTAGAGGGAATCTGGGCACTCAGGAGAGCTCCAGAAATGACAGTGGAGAGGGAGATAAGCCAAGGTGAAAGAAGGGACCTGCTGGGACCACAGATGCAGAACATTCTCCTATTGAAATTAAAAGTCTCCCAGATAAATCATGATACTGATGAATGGCTACTTGTTATAGAGTCATCACAGGAAAGCTCAAGGAAGAGGTAGAGATACAAAGAAGAACAAAGTAGTGTGGCAACATTCTCTATACTTGTTCACAATGAAATCTGGATTAGCATTACACTAAAAACTTCAGGCAGTTCTGAGGACAGACTGGTGTTGGATGAGAGGCTTGAGTTGAGTGGCTGACAACTGAACTGTTGGATTAAGGTCACATCCAGAAAGGCTTCCCCTGGGCAGTGACCTTAAACCAAGCACCCGGCACAAAGCCCCGGCTCTGCAAAGCTTTACACAAAGCCATACCCAGGGGTGAACTTTGGGAAGCAGAGACATTCCTCTGAGGAAGGCATTCTGTCTCACACACAAAGACACTGCTGTGCTGGGGCCTTCTGCACTGTGTTTCAGTGAGAGAAAGGAATAAGGACTATGAAGCAGTCGTGAGTGGCAAGAATCGTTCATGTTGCCACGTAGGCTTAGAGGAAAAAAATGAAAAAAGTAAGAAAGAACAGGAAAAAAAAACCTCCTACACATCTGAAGTGAATGCAGAATGAAGTCATTGTAAGAGAATGAGCAGCATGGGATGCAGCCTCTTTCCACGAGCTCTGAAAGAGTCAGGCCGAGGGCTCATGGCACGTCTCCGCCAAGCCTTCCATCAATGAACACAGGATGGGCTATGTGAGTCTCCGCTAATGCTCCAGGAAAACACAGCCTGCACGGGAGCCACGTAACAGCATTTGTCACTGACACCCACTCTGTAAAACCATGCTGCATAAAGCAACCTGCATAAAGGAGTGTTGTTCCTCTTTCTTTGCTCCACCTCAAAGCAGCCAGCAGGCTTTTCCATTTTGTGAGAGGTAGAAGCATGGCAGAGGTGAAGAAGAAAATCTAGGCTGAGCAACAAGAACAGGAAAATCAAGACTGAAAAGCATTTGCAGTCTTTCAACCAAAGGCAACGACCCGTTTCTGGAAATTAGATGCATAACTCTAAGTCTCCTGAAAGGAGTTACCATATGTTCTAAAAGTAGGATATAATATTTGAGCTGTAAAAGCCAAATCAGCTTGAGAAACAGACGGTATTACAATACTTTAGCAGAACAAAACCCGCATAACAATATGCCAGACTCATTTTCTAGAATGGCACTAGGAAAACATTTGCAAAACCTACAACCCATTCCCTAAACACTGCATTTGATTCTTCGAGTCAAAGTAGGAAAAAAACCCACGAACATGACATAGATATCGCTATTTGGGAATTCTGAGTAGCTATTCATATTCGTTGGGTTTTTTTTGTTGTTGTTGTTTGGTTTTTGTTTGGTTCCTCTTCAATGTAATTTAAGCATTGGGTGCAGTCTTTAGTGCTGTTTTTTATACCTGACTCCAAACTCCTTTAGCAGCCAAGCTAAGCCTCTTTTCATCCTTGCTTTTCCTTGATTGCTGGAGGGACAAACTCCCATCGCCCAGCCAGGTCACCTCTGAATTCTAATCACAGCTTTATAGGTTTTTGCTTTGCCCTTGCCGGCTCGCAGGCGTATGTCGATACTACCAGCCTGATTTCCAGAGGTACTGAATACGTAAAATCTAATGCTAAGAACGTGTGATGGGCAGGCAATAAATGCATTCCTAATGCACACACCAACAGAACACTAGAATTTTGATGCTGCCCTGCCCCCAGGTATCTCCATTAGACAGACGATGTCGGCCTCCTTGGAAGAATCAACCCACAAATCACCACGTACCTGCTCCAGGCTCTGTCCTGGGCAGTGCTGATTGACAGCCCGTTCTCTGCTAGGGCTGAATGATGTATGCTCAGCTGCCCCAATTTCTCAGCAAAGAACAAGAAATCTATTAGATTTTTCTTTCCCCAAAATATTCATTTTTGCAGAGGGCTACAAGTTAATTTTCCAACTGGCTCAAGCAATTTCTCAGAAACCAGATCTGCCATGAAGCCAAACCAGGAACACGAGTTGCTGTGGTCTCACAGCAGCAAGCAGAGGTCCTGTTCCCACTCCACTACGTTCATAGAGTGAAAAAGCAAACCCTAACCCAAGGTGAAACTGCCTTTGATTTTTCCCCTTCTAATATATTAATACACACTCGTGGACGTGCAGAAATAACATGAGACCACTAGCATACAGTACATAAAGGAAGCACACAGACAGCAAAGCACTGTGAATTTAGAAAGTTAGGTTTTCCAAGCTGAATATAATTATGAGTTAAATCTGTAGGGGGAAAAAAAGCACTTAAACAGAAAAATGTGTGTAACAGTTGGAGTTGTTGAAGCACACTTTACAAGAGGCACAAGCAGCTACAAAAATTGAGTAGGAAGGTCACACTGATTAAAAAAAAAACCAACAATCTGGCTTATAGGGAAAGCAAAGGCAGCTTTTTTTAATTTCATAATCGTAGACAAAGAACATGATCTAAGGAATGGGACTAACCCTGGTTAATTATTCAAACTGCAAATATGTTTGTCTTATTTTCAGTCTACTATGGGAATGGCCTTCTAATGGTTGGAGAATATTCTCCATCCCTGGAAAATATTATGTTGAGATTGCATGTTTTTCTTGAAGCTTGATGAGGAATTGATTCTAACTGATTTTATAACATCTTAAGCCATAACTTGAAAGCCTACTTTACAAACACAAATGCTGAATAGGGTAGCTGAACTTGGAAGAATGGGAGAACCAAGAGCAATTGAAAGGAGGTCAGAGCGAAACGAGGCAGTGCAGTGAATCTTTTCAATCGCTCAGTTGACCAGGAACCTACACCAGTTCAGGAAACCTCACTGCTAAAAGCAAAGTGTCAGTGTGCTGAGTCTGTAGAAAAAGCAATTCAATACACAGCATCGTGGGCTTCCCTTTTGGGGGAAAAAATGGAAATGAAATTCTAAAATAAGATTTTCAAGCATGGGCAGAAAAATGAGATGGCTGAAGCAAGCAGCAACTGCAGCAGGCCAGCCTGTTAGGAGTTTTAGTACCATACTACCATAGTTTATTGCTAAGACTTAAATTAGCAGACAAAATAAATGGGGGCAACGTTGCTGTTAGCTATTCCACATACAATCAAATGCAACAGAAATGCTCAGATTCTTGGGACTCTCTTCCACTGGGGACAATCCTTCTCTGTAACCCCCACATTAAAGGCTGTTCAATGACTACAATTAAAATACCGAAACACTCACATTAAAACAAATAAACAGGCATAGCCTCAGTCTCTACCATAAGTGTAGTACCTCATACAAAGTAAGCCTGCAATTAAAAAGAGTACACAAAGAAGCTTACTAGGCTCTGCAGCAAACATCTCTATTGCCTTGGTTGAAGGCCTTCTTTTCTTGATGTGTTTATAAGAGTGTCTGTATCATGTTTCTGTCACCCTAACTTTTCCCCTCAAGAACTAAATATGACTATTACAGATGGTAAAACCCACATTTTCTCAAACAGGAAATAAATGTTTATATGTGGCACATAGCAAAATATATATTTCCAGAGACAATAGCAAGAAGATGTAGATTTATTAGAGCAGGGCAGGAATTTTTAATGAAAAGCACATTTTTGGGGATAAGAATTTTAATTACAAAGGAACAGCACAGAAACGGCTCCTTTAGATGTAAAGCAGAGCAGTTCTGCTACAGAATCAAAAGGACACGTTTTCTTTTGGTGAAAAATTGAATATTGGGAGTAAAAGGAGAAAAGCACATGGCGGGATAGATGTTCTCCACAAAACACTTTTGATCACAAAATGGCATTTGTCAAAACAAAGACGTTCTGCAGGAACACGACATTTCTGCAGGACTCAGGCATAGCTCCGATGGTGCCTTTTCAGATTACATCTCAACCTGCTGGGCTACCCTGGTCCTCACTTACTAACATGGGTTCATACATTTCCAAGTTCGGACAAGTCAGGTTCTTTTGCTCACACCTCTCCTGTCTCTCCTTCTCACAGCTCTCAGATAATGAATCCTGCAGGAATAAGCATGCTTATCCAAATGTGGTGGCTTACAAAAGGCAACCAAAATCCAGGTCAGATCACTATAGCACGAAAACCAGCCAAAACAGCAGCTTGTTTCCAAAATCATAAAAAATTGGCATCTCCAGGACAAAGTTTCACATGTTCTTGTTGGGATGAAAAGCGAGTATCAGCTTTTTTTGGCTCTTCTGCAATGCCCACGTGAGGACTTCCCATCCAAAAGCACATTCACTCAGCTGCAAGCATCTCGTGCTACGAACAATGAACTGGAAAGCACAAGTCCAGAAGCGATCAGAAAAACAGTTTCCCAGAATTCAAAATGGAAAGAAACACTGGTTTCATTCCTATTACTTTACTGTATCTAGCAGTGGTCTTGGCGGATTTCTCATATATTCACAATGAATAGCTTTTGTGACAGATTAAAAGGAAAAGCAAAGATGAAGGGTTTAATCAAGCTCTGCTGCTGGCTGTAGCTTCATGGGATTTTTCCAATTTTGCAGGATGTAATCAGCTTGGAACAATCTTTAGGCCCATTTTTGCCAGGCAGTGGTGAGCTTTCCCGACTCACACAGTTCTAACCAATTTGCAATTCTGCCAGGATATCTGCATGTTCAAGCAGCAGTTCTACTCATTTTCATTAAAACCATAGCCACATAAGAGTTCTGAGGACCCAATGACGAGCAAGAGGTGCAACAGAGAGCAAAAAGAATCAGCATTAAGCATCTAAATACTAATTCTTCCTCCTTAAATTATTATTTTGAAGAGCTCTCTATACTTTCTCAGTTGGTTTGCTAACCAGCATTTTTCACCCCCACTTAATCAAATGCATTTGAATATCTCATACACTGGTTCAGAATTGGAAGGCCCTGATCAGCTTAGCCTCCAATTCATTTTACGCTTCTCTTGCTTTTGGAAGTGTGTAGTCACAGCTGTAGGAGCCCTGCAAAGAGACTATTCGGGCAACACAGATGAGCTACATGACATGTTGTGCTTTTGCACACTTCTGTCCTGGGAGTTTCTAATTTAGATGCCTAAAGAAACATTCCTTGGTCTTACGTTTCTTTGGTTTGTTCTCTCCTTTAAGACACAGCCTATTTGTTAGCTGAGGTTTTATGAGAGGCTTCAGCAACCGGGACTGTTACGATACGACGATGTCCTGTTGCTGCTTTTCCACATCTGCCCAGACACAGAAGCTTCCTTCTGACAAGGTACACCCAAAGCTGCCCTATAAACACCATGTCTGCACAGTCCTGCACAGCCAACACAGAAAGGCAGATGCGTCTGCACAGGCTGACAATTGATTTACCCATAATTTGCAATCCCTTTCAAAGGAACCAGACTCCCTAGCAATCAATGAGAAAATAACCTTGTTAGCAAATAAGACAAGGTTCTTTTAAATTAATCAGTTCTTTTTCATCCAAACAGTACAGATAATGAAAGAGATGATGACATTTTACATGACCTATAAAGAAGAGAGTTTCTATTTTAGGCTCTCCTTCGGTAAGGGTGCCATGTTGATTATGTTTTGTTTACTGGACAGAATAATCTCTTATTTGTTAAGGCTTGAATGCAATTTTGTACAGTACAAAATTTTATCTTCTATTGTCTTAATTATCATCTGGAGGGTTGAAACATGAGACGATGGCACAGAACAGAATGAATATTTATGCATTCTATCTGCAATTTATAGAGAAAGGACTTGGAGCTTTCTTTAGCTCTTATGCTGAACATGCTGCAGATGGGTGACTTGTATCCCATTTAGCTCTTATTGTTCCTGCCAGCGGCAAGAAGACAACACACATCAACCTTTTGCAGACTCCACGCACTTGCAGCATTCGAATGCACCGCCTCTTCCTCTAATTTCCTTGTACATCATTTGCTAAAAGAGTTTTAAAACATTTCCTGCTAGAAACTACGTGCAAAGCTACACTACTGCTGTCACAGATTTCTAGGAGACTCCCTTACCACCTGCAGCACATGCTCATACTGATGCAAAGGCACAGGCAGCGCGAGCCTGCCTTTTCTCTCATTTAGCTCATCAGCATCCTAATAGCAAGTGAGCTCCGTGTCTGGAAGGAAAAGCTGCTGCATGTCCAGAGGAGGAGGTGGGGAAAAGAGAAGTCTCAGATGGGAGCAGTGCACAGTGACATACATGGGCTGCCTACAAACCCAGGGAAGATCAAAGCGAGCTTTGTAATTAACTTGTAATTAAAACACAAGTAAGGCAAGGCCTGCCCAGTTTGGAGTAGTGAAAGGTATCAATAGAAATAATAAAGGATAGTGCTTACAGATAATGCGGCATGGGCTCATTCTTTTGTTCTGCTGTTTCATTCAGCTGTATCGGTGCTGACCTTTTCAGGTCCAAAAAAGGAAAGAACTGAAAGGTGTTGGTTGTGGTTTTTTTTGAGGAAGACTTGGGTTTTTCTGTGATTATTTTTGATGGGGGGGGATGGAGGGGGGTGGAATGGGGGCTTTTTCTGCTCTACAGACAGAGGTAAAAATTAAATAAAGAATCGACAGAAATCAGATCCCAGAAGGGAGAAATCTCAATTAGCAGAAGTTTCCTTTGCAGTTTTGAGCTGATATGACAGTCAGGCTGTGCTGACAGAAAAAAAAAAAAATCTGCATTTTAGAAAAAAAGAGTTTGCATGACTTATCAAGATAATCCTTTTTAAATATAGCTCTAATGCATAGGGAGAAATAGCTGCTTGGAGGCATAAGTGCCTCTATGGCATCCTATACCCACTGGGAACTTGAGGCGAATCTTTCAGGTTTGCCATGGCTCTTATGGGCTCCAGGGGTAACTGTGAACACAGAAACATCATCAAATATCTTTTTTCTCTTATTCTGTTTCTGGTCATGACTATTTTAAGCTTGTGTGCATCTAAACAACTGCATTACAGGTTCTCATCTTTGGGATTCTTTTTGTTTGTTTTTACTACTCTGCAAAATCCCTCCAGTGCCCAATTCTGCTTTAACAGCTCCAAATTAAATCGAGTGGATTAATGTTATGCCCACTTATGCAGCATTCAGAATACAAAAGCATTCATCATCAAGGTGCGCCTGCTGCAAAAAAGCCCCACACATGTATCAGAGCCAGGATAACACGCCTGCTGCGGGAGCCCAGCCCTAGAGCCATGGTGTCACAGACTCTTCTGCCTGATGGATTGCTCTCCAATATGCTCATGACATACAGAGACTACACAGGCAATAAGTGAGGTTTAAAGATATTAAATGTTTGAGGCAACCCACCTACACCAGCATAGCATCCCCAAGCCTTTCCTTCCAAGGCCACAGCACTGCTGGGAAACCTAACGCTGTGCTTCTGCCCATCTCCTGTTACCATCACCAGCACAGATGTCCTTTCACGGTACTTCCAAATTGTTTAAACACACCTCATGGAGAAACATGAATATCTTTTGCTGATTGGATAACACAGGCAGGACCTTCATGCTTGAGCACCTCAAACGAGCAATCAGTATTTGTATCTGTGCAATGCCACCCGCTGTCATCAAAGAATAAAGTCACTCAGAGACATCTCTCTAAACACAAAAAGGAAGAAAATTTGAAAAGGGGAAAAATCACAGCCAAATAAAATTGAGAGTGCAGTTAAGCTAACGGAAGTAAACTGGGAGTAAAATATCTCTGAGAAATGATCAAAACATACTATCTAGCAGATTAGTGTCTGCTGAACAGAAGGACCGAAGAACATAAACCCTCCAGTGTGACAGCAATAAATCAGAGTTTAATGAAATGATGAGCTATTTATGCAAGCTATTCATGGCCACACCAATTCATTTGCACCGCGTGACAATGGAGTTTAAATTTGTCAGAATGGAAATGCAACAGCGACCTACTGACATGGGGCAAAACGAGAAGAGTCAAGTTCAAGACCCAAGGGCTACAATTACTGCAATGTTCTTATAAAAACGTGCCTGCTTACACTGTGATTTTCCATCACAAGACAGATCTACGGAGCTTCATGATACAAAAAAAGACATAAATCACAAGCTATTGAAAAGGAAGTACAAAATACCTATTTTTCTTTATAATTCGAATAAAGATTTCCTGATGAAGAATGCCTTTATCTTTCTGGCCAAAGAAGCAAAAATGATTTTGCAGGAGAATTTAATTGAGAAATATGGCTCGTGAAAGGGCTGCTCATATACACACCTCAGTGAAAGAGACAGAGGAGAAGCCCGTCCTCTGGACAAAAATGAGCATTGCACATCAAACGCTGTTGCCAAGTGTTGCTGCTCATCTATGAAAAAACAGGTTTAAATCTGTTTCTAAGGAAAGCCACATTGCTTCCCCAATAAAAACTCAGTTATTTTTAAGTTACCGCAGTTACAATACGTTAAGCATAAATATATCCACGCCAAAGCAAAAGGAAGCACTTGAATCCAGTTTTGAAAGTCACTGATCTGGTTAAGACACTGGTATTGTGACCACCAGGTTTAATTTTGAAGGGATTTCAGCCGCTTTACTGTCCAGCAGCCACAAATAAGTCTACTCAAATACTTACAGAAGTACATAAAGCAGAGCACCACTGCAGCACGCCAAGTGTTGGCCATTACGCTCACCAGCTTCATTACATGGGCAAATGAACATAAGGTACAGCTCCCTTCATCCACTGAGCTTTTTTTTATTTTTCACTAGATATACATACATACACACGCAGGTAATTTATTCTTTTTTTTCCTGCAGCATTTCAGTTTCCATAAGCAACACAACAAATTGCTTTGATCTCCCTATAAACAGAAGACAAATGGATTACGTATTCTCTCTGTGCCCAAGAGCTCACATGCTATGGAAACCTTTGAACACTGCTGCATCTCCTCAACAGCGTGTTTCGCTTTGCATTCACCTCTTCTTTCCTGCCTGAATACTACAAGCAAAACATGTGATAGAATAGAAAGCATTGCTGTTATCAGGAGAAAGTTGACTTAGATGACAGCAAAGAACTAACACGGGTCTGCTGAACGCATGCATGTGAACAGACACACCAACTCATCTAATTAGCATCATCTTTTGTGACATTCATTAAAGAATACAAAACACGCAAGAGAAATGCAGGTGCCCAAGGGGAAGGCAGAAGAAGATACCTGATGGTTTTCTGTTAAGCTCTATCAACTACTCCAGGAACTTCTTAATGTGCAACGAGTTGCGTCTGCTTAAGCTTGAGCAGAATCACTACACCCATGTAAGCTGCCAGCATTAAAGACAGCAGCCTGCCGTGGTTGTCAGGGCAAAGGAAATTGTACATCTCTGAACGGTGCCTCATTTTCTTCATAATTTCTCACAATGGATTTTCTCCTCCTTCGCATTTTACAGCTTAAAACACTATAAAGCTTGCCAACTCCACCATGGTTTTTCCCCCCCTGGTAAATCATAGTTCTGTGCAAATGAACTGGCTTCAGCTCCCATTAAAAGTCATTCTGAGTATTATGTAACCTGAAAATTAAAACTGCACCCAAAGCCTTCCTGCCCCAAGTCCTCACCTAACCAAAGCAGCAGGCTCGACAGTTAGCAAACTCCTGATTCCGCTGTGGATTTGCAATTAAATATCACAGGAAACATTTTTGCAGTTATACTTCAAATATGGTACGTGTCACAATGTTGTGGGGGAGCTGAAAAGAGAAGAGATGAAAACAGCATGGCTTGTCATCACTTCCATAATTTCCTTGAGAAAATATTTCAGAAATATAATACTGAATAGATGGAGTTTAGAAAGACAAGGTTCTTTTTATGCGGTATCCACAGGGCAGACAAAGAAATGCTAATGGGCAAGCTTCTTAACTATGTTGAGGTGCTCTGGCAGTTCAGTTTGCCCTTTAGCTTGCTACTTGTGAGCAAGCTGCAGACTACCAAGTGAGTGATTGCTATTCTTCTGAACCCTTCCGGGACCACAGGGTCTCCATTAACTGCTGTGCTTCAAATGCAATGTTCTCCCTTGGCCTAGCCCTGCTCTCTGCTCAGGTGGGAAGCCCAGCGAGCGACCAGCCCTCCTCCAGCCCCAACAACCCCGAGCTGTGCATGATGCCAGCAGCAATACAGACACACACACACCTCCTCCATGGCACAGCTGCACCATGTTCCAAACTTCTCTCCTACTTGAGGACACAGCACATTAGCCACTGCCATGCATTCTCATGTGACTGAGCAGAAATAGTCTAATTGTTCCATTACAGAACAGTACTGGACCCAACAGCCCATCTGCTTTGCTGTACAGAACCTGAAAAGCCACCAAGAGCAGTAAATGTCAAAAGTTACTGTTATTACCACATGTTAAGTGCAGAACAAAATGAATTCCCATCAGTTCTGCGACAAAGAAAGCACGACTCTGGGATTATAGTTTTTGTACTAAATAGCACCACTGAAATTAAAGGCAATTCAAAAGAGAACCATCTAATAAAATAACTAAGAGAAAGGAAAAAGTCTCCTGCGGCAACAAAACAGCAGACCCTATAAGCTGGCTGGGGCACAAGAGGAGAATATGTTCAGCATGAGGGCTGGAGGAGGTGGGTAAATGGCTACAAAGACTGCATCCTCTTCCATGGAACTCATTCAAGATCTGAGACACAGTGAAAATGCAGCTAATAAGAGTATGCAAAAAAAATTAGTACCAGGCTTGAAACTTGAATCTTGCAGTGTTTTAAAAGAAAAAGTCACATATTTATTTACTGACAAAGAAATCACTGTGTTCAGCTCATTTTCTTTTTTTAGACGCATGTGTTGGTGCATCTTAACACAAACAGTGCTATAACCTGTCGTGCATACACTAACCCAATGCATTCCAATACATTTTACATCAGTTTATCGATGAAAAATGCTGGTTCTGAAGGACAGGAGGAGCACGTGCAGACAGAAGAGCCACAGATAACAGCCCACCCAATGCTGCTCCATGCCTGATCCCAAGCGCTTTTTCCCCCCTTTGCCCTGGAAGAAACATTTCTGAGGGCAGCACAGCTACAGCAGTCAGAGAGAATACTCCGTTAGGAACCATTCGGGGCACAGATCAGTCCTAAAACATTTTGTAAACACGTTCTTCCGTTTAGACTCTATCCTCTCGCTGTGGTTTTTATCACACGACACTATAATGATTCATTATACTATAAATTATTTCAAGACCAAAGAATTGGACTGTGCATTGAAACACACAGGGCAACCATGAAAATCTCAAAATCTGTCAACAAATGAAGCTCATTTGGAAGAAATTGAATACAAAGGGCAGCTATGAAACCACACAGTGTAGAGCAGCAGGGAGTTGGTGCAATGGCATGAACTTGAAAGTAACTGTCAGTGTAGCATTTCCCATGATTGAAAGCCGTACAAACCCAGGGGTCTTGGGGTAAAGCAGAGCTGTCAGCCTGCGTCGGGAATCCAACCAGACCACACTGTTACAAGGTTCAATATGCAGCTAAGTGGGAAAGTTTCAGAGAGGCACTGGCACGCTATGTTTGGTAAGGGAAGGGAACGAATTAAGGTCCAGCTTACATCTTCTTTTTCACTGAACTAGATAGCTAACCAAGTAAAATAAACCAGTGGCAAAGGCAAAGACTACAGAATTCATCTCTCAAAGTAGAGCATACAAAAACACTCCCGTAACACACATTGAAAGAGCAGTTTTCCCATCCTACCATGGCTGGGAAGGAATTGCTCTCATTTTGGCTCAACGATTGAAAGGGGAAGATGGAGTCATCTGCAAAACACAGCCAGATACGTTCACTGCTGTCATAATTTAGTACTTCTGCCTATTCATTTTCCTTACCATTCAGATGAGAAGCTCTAAAATGTTTAGCTACCTGTGTTGGCTACATACAATCATACAAGATACCAAGAAGTAATATTTTACACACCATTGCTGTTACACTGCTGTTAACCTAATTGATTGCATAACTCTACATTGCCATGACATAAACTATCAGAAACATATTGCATTCTGAAAGCAAAGCCATCAGCCCCTTCTCTCCTTCGCTAAAGCAAATTCAGCCCCTTTTGAAAATAACAGGCCAAAACAGATCCCAGGCTCCTTGAAGATACTGCTTCATAGCCTATTGCCTCAATGTTTTCTATTTTCCTTTTTCCTTCTAGCAACCTTTGATACAACTCACATCAATATTTTTTTTTTTCTGTAATGCAAAGTGTCAGCTTCTCGATTGCAGACACTCAGTTTCTCACATTTCATTCATTTTATTGTAAGTAAGGGGCTTTGTCCTCCTAGAAGTTGGCTGGGAACGTTTTGGTTGTCATTTTAATTCACCATCAGTTCAAGGAGGAGAAACACTACGTTTCCAAAAGAAAAGGACAGAAATGCTTCTTAGTTTTTGGGCAACCAGGTTACAATTAGACTACTGAAGTTTTACTGTGATGGCATCCATTTACAGTAGCAAAAATACCAAGGAGTTGAATCTAGGCCATCATTACGTATGCACTGATACACTATTTAATATTCTTTTCATGGCACTTCTAAGTATATTTGATCTCTTTGATAGCTTCTTGACAATACTTTTTCATTAGACTCATTATCTAAAAATCTTTTAGTTTTTGTTTTAATACACATGAATTTGTTGTGAAGCCAACACAAATACTGCTAAAGCCACTTGGTTTAGGGAACTCAAACGTACTAATCTCCACAAATTCTACTTTCTGAATACAACATTTTGAATTTCAGATTGGATGAAAGAAAGATGACTAGGGGCATGGAAGTATTGTTGATCAGTAATGAAAAGTTACTTTTTCTTTTTCCCACTAAGGATTTTGCCCTAAACAAGCCAATAGAGATCTTCACTCTGCACTTAATTATTAAGTTCATTTCACAGAAGAATCACAGGCGGTGAACAAACAGAATAATCCTCCAAACTGAATTCATTGGCAGTGTGACTTGTTCAACAGTAGCTTCTCTGGCTCTCAAACTTTCTAGAAACAGATCTTACGTATGCCACTTTAAAGCCTTTGAGTTTTATGGGGCATACTACAATTTGCTTCTTTTACAATTTTCAATACATGACTACCTCTGGTTAAAGGGTCACTGGTGCTGTTATTGAATTGCTGATAACTGGTAGCTACCAGAGTAGAAGCAGAGGACCAAACCTGCTGGATTTGGAATTGCCACCAAGATCATCATTCAAAAGCACTTTCACAGATGTATCAAACTCTTGTATTTGGCCTGCACTGTCACTATAGTGCTCCACAATTTCTCCTTTATATTTTCCAGCTTCCAAGTCTGTCCAGGGAGGTTAGAAACTGTGAGACCCAAGAATCCTACAAAGAGCCTGGGGCCCAGCACTGCCCAGCCCTCACAGCCTTGAGGTGGAGGAGCCCAGCTCTTCTGCAACCTAGGGAATCATACAACCATTTGAATTGGAAGGGACCATGACAGGTCATCTAAACTCCCCTGCAATGAACAGGGACACCCACATCTCTATCAGGTGCTCAGATCCCTGTCCATCCTGACTCCAATATTTCCTAGAGATGAGGCACCCACCGCCTCTCTGGACAAACAGTGCCTTACCACCTTTATTGTCAAAAGCTTTATTCTAAATCTAAAGGTAAAGACACCAGGTTACCAGGAAACCAAGATCAGAGACACGTTTGAGTCACTGGACTAACTAGGATATGACTCATTTTAAAGTGTTTCCGCTTAGCAAAACCCAAGGGTGAAGCTATGAGCCAATACATTTTGCTATTTGATAGCGATTGTCAATTCAAATCAGATTAGATCATAATAACAAAGTCTAGGAAGATTTAGAAAAAACTCCCACCTGATATATTTGAAAAATAAGTAACATTCTGCTGCTTTGGAGAAGCCCAGAATGGGAAGAACAGAGCTGTCATCTGCTCGAATGGAGATAAATTAACAAAGCTGTGTCAGAAAGCCCAATATAGGACCTTGTATTATGTACAGTCTCAGGCTGCCTTAATAACTTCTTGCTCTCCTAAAAGATTACAGCTCAGCCCAAATTCCACACACATAATTCCTCATCCTACATAACAAGACGATTGTTGCATCATTGACAAATGCAGAATAAAGAATTCAGGCTTTCGTTATAAAATATGCTAACCAAGAATCAGAAATGATTAAACCCAAGCAACATGAGAGAATTGATTCACTTTGCATTCATGAAATGTTAAGTCATTTACATAGAAAGTGCAGAAACATCTTTAACAACTATGCTAACTGCTTGCCTTAGAAATCCCCAGACCTTGTCCTTGGTCTCCCTGTTCAGATGCTCTCACATGTAAAGAACTGAGGCACTGGTAAAGTGGAAATGGTCAAGTGTGCGAAGGAGGAAATAAAAGCAGACTTGGCAGAGCATCAGTATTTTAACTCAGGGTATTGTTGTTGTGTAGTGATCTATGGGTAATATTCAGTTACTAAATAAACACAAAGCTTACAGAAATTCTTCCGCAGGACTTGGTCAATGTAATGATTTTTGCTGCTGTGAAGAAGTAGAGCTTAATGCTAGAGGATACTTGCATCTGACTATGTTGCTGATAGGTCTTCAAATTGCAAAGAAAAAAATGACAAAAATCACTAATAATCCTCAAAGCACATCATGAAATGTTTCTGCAAAGGCAGCAGCGTCATTCTGGGACATTCACTGCAACAGAGTAACACCATTTCTGCATTGTCTTGAAAGCATCAGAAGGTTTGTTTAGCAGCGGTACCTGTGCCCAGTTTTACAGCCCAGCAGTGCCCAGGGATGCTCCCAGGCCCCGGCTGTGGCTGCCTGTACTATTAAGCTGTTACAAGTGTCCCTGGCACAATTTTGGCTGGCACCAACCACCATTTTCCCATGCAAACCCAAGCACAGTTTGAGAGTTGGCACCGCTTCCAGACCTATGGGAATGATTTGTAGGTTACGAGACTGTAAATGATACAGATGTGGGTCATTCTGTACCAACTGGCCTCGGTGCCCAAAGCACTCCCAGGCACATTTACCAGCACAGAGGTAACCTCTAATAAAATATTAATTGCAAAGTAAATATTTGTTATGCCTTTTTTCCCCCCTTTCCTCCCCACTAAGGCTCAAGACTCTTCACAACACTGACAGCTAGCAAGTATTTTTAAATAAATTCTGAGTGAGCACAACGACAGTCGTTTCCAGTATTTATCTCTTGGAGTGTCCTAGAAATTCAAGCTAAATAAACAAAAGCTTGTATCACTCAAAGTGCTCCGATAAGTCGCTGCTGAAAACTTCAACGCTTCCGATTCACAGAGCTTACAGAAGCAGAAGCATTTATATTCTGAAGCTACATTTGTAAATTGTTCAAGCATCATACCATGACAACAATCTTATAGGATAAAATAATCTTTAATAACAGAGAGAGTAAGTCTATATTCATGCTTCTTGCTTCTAACAAGCATCAAAGCTGGCTGCCCGTGAGACTCAATGGCAGCTTCTAAGAAGTGGATTTAAAACCCTAATGCTGCAAACCCTTACATATGAGATCAACCTCCCACAAACAAACTGCCCCACACAAGTAACTGGTTTCCTGTACCACAGACCTTCATGATACTGTCTGGGCATACCTTACACCTTCACGTACCCTACTGCTGGTAGCAGTACTCCCTTCAGAAATCCACCAGGAGCAATTTGCAAGATATGTGGGCATTAGCACTCCTACTGGTACCAAAGAATCATAGAATGGCCTGGGTTGGAAGGGACCTCAAGGATCGTGAATCTCCAAACCCCCTGCCAGGCAGGGCCACCAACCACCCCATTTACTAGACCAGATTGCCCAGTACAGATGGAAAACGTCTCCAAACCCTGCACTGTCTGGGCACACTACAGGTTCAAAAGAATGAAAGAAACAGCACAAATGGACAACATGCACATGGACAGGCACCACACATGGATTGCCATCAGTTCCAAAAATGCCAGAAGGCCTTAAGTTCTCTTTGTAGATGGGGAAGCAGTGGCAGAGGAGTGATGTGATGCTCAGCATATCACCTGGCTCTTGGCCATCATTCCCTTTTGGCCTCCCCACCTCAGCACCTTCTTAACAGGAGCCACTGATTGGTTCAATCTTATTCAGTTTGAGAGCTAAGCTTTCTCTCAGCTTAATTTCAGAATCTGGAAACCAGGATACCGCAGGGCTGTCGGCAGTACTGGTGTTCCTGGAGAACAGCAACGCCTCACAATAGGAGCAGCTACAGAAAAATCAAATGGCTTTTCTTTTTTTTGCAGCCTACCCATGAAAAGATTCAAACCACAGCAACAAAAAGAAGAACTTATTACCATGGTTATTGCTGCTATTTCTAGGCAACGTGAATGGGCTTTTTAGGCTTTCATGAGAGAATTTACAGACTCTGGGGCAAGCACACTGTTAGTAATTGCAGTTGCATTCTACCACTTGAGTATTTTTGGCAATTGAACTGTCAGAATCCATTTGATAGAAAAATGTCTCCACATCATTAGTGCCAGCAAAGAGGATATTACATGCCAAAGTATGAAGTGAAAAGTACTTCTACTTTTACAAGTGAATCTTCTGCAGCTCATGGATTTCAAACTCCAGCCGTCCTTCTTCATGGCCCTTTGCAGGTTTCAGCTTTGAGGTTGGCACATGTGCTACCCAGTCCTACAAAGGGCTTTTTGGTTCTGCTTGAACATTCAAGATGTTCTTCGCCCATTAGCTACCAGCTCTTTTCAATTTAGCAGCTCATAATTACATTGGAACATAAGCACATTTGGAGAGATTTATGAATCACCAGATCCACACTCTGAGTTACTGGTTCTAATCACAATGGAAGTGCCCATCTTCATTTTGCTTACTGTTTGCTCAGTCCTTTCACCTCAGCCTTGCTTAATTTCTTACTATAGCTTGTGGACTAACACCAGCTTTTTTTTTTAATGAGGGTGTACATTCAGTGGTGAATTATAGGAGCTGTAATCAACCAGGAATACATCCATTTCCATGTTTAGCCTTGTAAGGTTGCAGACGGGAAAAAAAATAGGCATTTCAGGGCACTGCCTATGCTACCATGTTTTGTCCAATGAGACTTCTGCAAAGGAACAATAGCAATTTTGCACACTTATAGTGCATATGTTATTAAATCAGCTATATGTTAAATAAAGTACCATTAAAACTGAGTAAGATAGACAAAACAGTGGCTGATTCTACACCTGCACACCCCTAGGAATCTGTGAATGCAACTGATACTAATGTAAAATGAAAAGATATGCAAGATTTAAACTCCTCCAGGAAAGCAGATTTAGTCACTAGCAGCTACACCTGCCACTGAACTGCACATTACAACTTCCAGCCATACTCTCCTGACAGTGATTGAACATCAGGACTCTGGCAGTAACTTTTTAAGCCAAGAACTTTAGCAGTTAATTTAAGCACATTTCAAGCCAGAAAGGTTTTACAGTGACTTCACTGATCATTGGAGATAACACAGTAACTCCAAAGGTAAGATGCTGCCTTGTTGCCAGTGGGATGAGCAGTTCTACTGCTTTGCCTCACCAAAGAATAATTTTGAGCTAAGGGAGCTTGATAAACGAACCACGAGTCTGCATTCTGTAGTCAGTTCTGCCTCAGATGTCTCATCTGCAGTTCAGCTGGAGTAAAATGGAGACAACACTATTTCCAGCAGCTTCTGGCAGGCTGAGCTGATGAGCTCTCAGAGACAGACCCAGTTGCTATCGATGCGCTGCATGCTGGGCAGGGGGGGACCCACCCCAGTGCCCCTCAAAGCCCAGAGCAGCCCGACCTTAGACTCAGAGCGTACAAAGACATGCAGGTCAGAACCATACAGTTCATGTGCATGCAGTCACAAGTTTGGATTCCGGAAAAAGAACGCTAAGACCAAATTAAAATGCGTAGTGCTACCTGCAAACTCAACCAAGATTATATTTTAAGCAGCAGTGGATTGAATCAAAATACATAATTCACAGTTTCTTCCTAATCCATTTCAAAGTGAAACATTAATCAGAAATGCTTCATTCCACCATTTATCGCCTTTTCTCAGGATAAAATACACTTCATTCTTCACTGCTGTGCAGAGGAGTAGGGCTCAGAATGCTCATTGACAGCTCCTAGGTTTTGCTTAGTCCTGTGCTAAGCAGCTGCACAAGCAAGCTCTGAATCACCTCCAGTATAAAACAGCAACAAAATGAACTTTACTACAAAAAGCAGGGTATTTTCTGGGTATTTCAGACCTTAAACTGCAAGTCAGGATGCAGCACTGCATTTTTCCAACTCCAGTGAGGTTCTGCCTTTGTTGTGGAATGTGATCTTTTCCCAACCTGAATTCATTAACTCAAAGGCCAACATTTAGGCTTCTTCATCATCCTTAGAAACATCTAATTCATTTGTAAACAGCAGAGTCCAGCATCATCTCTAGAGTTTTAGTTGCAATAAGTTACCTAGGAAAATGAACAGCTAAAGAGTGCTGGACATATAGAGAGCAGTATCTTACTTAGCATAGGTCCCACTGGCATTCTCTACACTGAGAGCTATGGCTCCTACCAGTCCTTCTACTCTCAGTGTCTTCATCGTAAGATGCACAGCAATCTTTACATTTCACATAGTCCTGAGGAATAAAAATTATCATTTAAAGCATGTCTTTTCCATGATTTCATTAGAATCCTCCAGGCTGATAACAGTCAAATTTCCCTTCTTTGTCAAACAATACATGCTATTTACTGCTACCAACCTCCAGATAAGGACAGCAGAAAGAGATCCGCTTCTGTTCTACACTTGCAGATCACACACATGGCTAATGCTGTGAAACTCAAGGCACGCTTGAAAGATAAACTGCAATTTTTAATGTACTGCCATCATGTTTTCACTGAATACCCTTCTCAGAATCTGAAAACCAATGACTCTTTGTTTGAGAGCCTTGTGATCAATTGGGATGGCTGTTCTGAGGCTGCTTCAGCAATGCTGGCTGTGTGCTTTGCTGAGTAGATGGCTTTGAAGAAAAGACATCTGTAACTAGAGAAATAGCTGATTAAAGTGCCCTCTCCCAAACTAACATTTATCTTGATCAACAGCCTCTCCAAGGAGGCAGGAACAAGCCAGCCTGGCTCCCAGCTTCCATAGGGCCAAATCTGCATTGTGCTCACACCTCTGGGCCCCACTGA
>PPHD01003418.1:9672-31591 GCA_002909625.1 Bambusicola thoracicus | reverse complement strand
CCTGAAAAATTAATATAGATAAATACATGTGAAGACCTTTCCTTTCTTATCTGTTGAGGGAGAATGTTACAGTAGCACGGGGTCTATCTTCCAGGGGCTTGACACTTAGCCTGACTCCCATTAAGCCATGGTCGAGTCAGGTCTGAGGCCTAGCCTCGGTAAGAAACTGTCCCATGGGAAAGAGAAGGATGAGTGTGTAAATATGCCGGGTGCCCTTGGACAGCAAGGAGCCGTGTATTGATAAGAATTGGGAAAGAACAGAAACAACAGGATGTGAGATTGGTAGTGTTTGTGTAACAATGCTTAGGCCTGTGAGGAACTGCTTGTTTGGAGTTTGTAACCAATCACTTGTATGCTTTGATGGACAAGTTATCACTTCTGTCTTGTTTACTGAGCACTATAAAAGGATGTTAGCTTGTAATAGAAAGGAGGGATACGGATGGAGAAGAGAAAATAGAGAATAAACGATTCTTGCATGCAATAACGAACCCTGCGCGTCCTGGGGATTTTCTTTCTTTAGCTGCGATAATCTGTGATTAGTGCAGGCCTCTGAATAGACTAGTTTTAATTGACAATATTTGGTTTCCATACAGTAAATAAAACTTTAGACTTGGCTTTAAAGAAGAGAAGAATCAGACCAACCTTTTATTATTAACCTTTTCCTCTGTCTCCTCTACGCTCCAGGTTTCCATTTACATTAAAACTATATAATCAGTGATTAATTTAGATTGGAAAAGATCCTTAAGATCATGAAGTCCAACCATCACCTAGCACTTCCAAGTCCACCTCTAAACCATCTCCCAGAGCACTATATCCACCTCTCTCCTAAATATCCCCAGGGTTGGCAAATCCTCCACTTCCCTTGGCAGCTTGTTCCAATGCCCAACCAGCCTTTCCACAAATAAATTCTTCCTAATATCCAATCTAAACCTCTTCAAGCCTAAACCTGATCTTCAAGCAGATCAGTATTCCTGCCCAACTTGGTGTCATCTGCAAACTTACTGCATGAAGTGCTTGAGAGGTATATTTAGTAAGAGAGCCTGACTGAAGACAGAGATTTTGGAATGTTTTTTTATTGTTGTTGTTGTGGAAAGCTGAATCAGAGATTTAGTTTGAATGGGCTCAGGTTCATACACACCTGTGTAGCCTGAACAGCAGAGCCCATTTCAATGGGTGTAAATTTCAGTGCAAATGTTTTACACAGCTGCTGAGATAACACTTCAAGAGTTAATGGTAATATATATATGTATATTTCTATTTATTTTGTTATTCATTATTGTTATTATTAATAATTATCATATAATATTATTTATTACTATTATTAATATGTGTATATATATATATTACTTGTGAAGGTCTTTTTAAAATTGAGTGTATGAAGTCTTTTCAGGTTCAGGAAGGTTGTGATACAAACCTTTTCCTACTGTTCTGGCTTTTGGTTGATTTTAAATTCCTCTTTGCTTTTTTAGTATGTCTTGTGTAAATTTAAGATGCTGGGAACAGCTGATCACAAGGGATTTCCAATTGTTTAGGTGGATATTTTCAGGAGAACTCCCTCTTTTCTTGACTTGAATCCTGATTTCTAACCCAAACTCACTGTGTACAGATGCTGAAAGGCTTTTCTCTTGCTACCTTCCTGCAGCTAGGACAAGTTGACTTCTACTAACTTTTCCAATGTGATACCAAAATATGTCTCTCTTCAAACTCTTCCTTGATACATTCCACAGTGAGGCTGGTCTACTGTCAGACTTTATTTGTTGAGTACTCATGAAAAGGCTTCATCAGTTGTTCCTTCTATTTTTGGGTATGGTAGAACTATAATTATTGTTACATATTTGTAATGCAAATCAAAATGTAACTCCTTATGCTATAGGACCAGCAATTTTCTGAGTGCTGCCTTGTTTATGGATGAGTATTGAAAATGTAACTATAATCTGGTCTGGCATCCAGAAAGTCTGTGACTTACGGAGTGACACACACACAAGCTTGTTTTGATTTCAGCATTCCTCATTTGACAAGTGTTTACCTAGAGAGTGTGTAGTCAAAATGCATATTGCCATTTTCTGCAACCCCAAGTATTTGATGTGTCAAAATTCCTGTGAAAACAGATAAACAAAATCTGAAATTTCCAGATGGACGGCTGTACTGCAAGCAATCTACCCATGATTTCAGCTTAAAAATGCTTTTAATCACTTGTTAGAATACAAGCACATCACTCAAAATATTAGCACTTGAATCACAGCAGACTTTCTGTAATTGTGAAAGCAAACTCATTATCTAGTCAGGTAGGTTAGGTACTTTGATTTTGGTAGGTTTGATTTTATACAGTCATCCATTCTGTCTTAGATGTCAGAAGAAAAAAGTAGAAAATGATTCCTGAGAAATCCAATACAGGCAGATAGACCTAAAGTACCACTGTCCATGGCAGTATGACATATTAACCTTGAACAAGACGGAGAGAAAGGCTGTTAAGTCTTTTTTTTTTTTTTTTGGCTTGTCTTCTGAACATCTTATATTTCTTGCATTTCTTGAGCAGCCTCAATGCCTGAAGGCTGATATTTCAGGGAAAGTTATGCGTGCCCTCTATATGCCCTATCTGTGGTCCACCAAAAAACTATCCACACATAGAGTTTTATAGAGCATTAGACTTGTGTTTGAGACAGAGGAGAAAGAAGCACGTTCTGTAGTTTTCTATTGCTTCTTAAACAAAGCTTTAACTGTACATATGAAATAAAACACTTATTTTTATTTCTGTTTTCTAAATGGGACCCGTTTATTTTACTATATGTTCATGTTTAAAACTGAGGATGAGAGGAGGAAAAATGGATTGAAAAAATGTAATTTGCATTTTGAAAAACTAATTCTATTCAATCATACCTGGTGCTACATAGATTTCATTCATATTTTTTCCGGCATTTTCTATAGTGTAGATCTTGTTAATCTTACTAGAGTGCACTCCCCCAGTCCAATTTATTAAACAGTGTCTTACACTGATATCAGTAAAGTAAATCAATAAAACTTTACACAGACTATATCAAACTAAACATTGAGTAAATGCTAAATTTTGCTTTAATTGCTCTGTGTGAGTAGTTTGCTACCCGTTGATGAAAATCTGTATCTCAGATGTGCTTAATGATTATGGATGGACATTGAAAAGGGATTTGCAGGATCATTGTCTTCAGTCTTCTGCATAGAGAACGAACTGCACAGCCCCATCTCTAAACTCATAATCCTTCATCATTAGCCAATTAATTAACTTTTGCTTCTCTGTTTCTTCTTTCAGTAAGTGGTTCCAAAACTTTACTCAACTGATTGTAAGGAAATTTGTTCTTTTTAGTTCCCTAAATTAATTCCCAGCATGATCCTTTCAGTTCTCACCTTAAGATAACATAATTCATAGAGAACAACAACATTTTGTTTTTGCTCTAAGTCTTTCCTTTCCTCCCAAAGTAGGGTCTGTGTTCCCCAGGAGAATAACTAGTTCTTTATTCATGTTCTGTTCTGACTTCATCTTTGCACACAGCTTAAGATAGAGTGCTGTCTGCAGCTTACTGTTACCTTGCATAATTATTTTAATATGTCCCTATTTCTACTGGAAAAATTTTGCTTTTGCTATGGGTTAGTATCGCATTACATTTTATCATCATACTGGTGACTCACTGTAATCTTGTGATTAAGTTCTATGTCCAGGTCTTTTGCTTGTTCTGTCATTTCCAGCTGACCAGAACTTTTTTTAAATAATGGGACTTATTAGTCACAGTGCACTTGGTGAACAAATATGTTGACTATTGCTTTCAGGAATAGATGGGCCCTACCATATTTTGTGGCATGTTTTTTCCAGTCCTTGTCTGGGAAATTAAAATGTCTACATAATGATACACTTTCTGATAGCTGTTTTCTTTCCAACAAAATGTTAATGAGGACTTCATCCAGGTTCAGATTTGATCCATGTAAGACACTATCAAACTTCTGACCCTAAATCAGTTTACAACACTTCAAATCAATTTTGACTTTCAAATCTTTAGTTGTATCCATGTTATTGCAAATTTTTACTTGCAGAAATGGCTACTTGCTACTGTGGCAGTAGCCTTGATTTTATTTCTAGCTGTTAGAATAGTATTTCAACATCTATGTTCCAATCATGGGCGATAGTCTGCTGTCTTATTATTTCACTATTACCTAATTTTATGTCCCAGTCTATTAGTTCTCTTTCCTCTGGTGTGTAACTTGACAATATTCATTACTTTCTAAACAGTTAAATTGCCTTTCTTTTAGTTTACCCACATTGACTAGATAGTGTATAATATTTTCAGTAACTCACCTGCTGTCTCCAGATTACTCCACTATGCTTATACATTTATCTTTGCTCCTTCTTCTCTTTTTAGAAATATTATTATTTTTAAATGGGCCCTTGTTTAAACTGCTTATCTTTTTCCTGTTCTACAAAATCAGGTTTGGAGAGTTGGGCATGACACTTTTCTAAATTTCTTCCTTGGGCCTATTAGTTTAAAACTCTTTTGAATGCCGCTTTGAATCTAACAAATTGGCCTTCAGTATAGGTCATATTAAGTGTCCATCGTCTCTAAATGCTTTCTTGTATATTACTTTTACTATAGTATTTTCTTGAGTGTATTTATCAGATCTGAATCATAACAGCCTTTATTTGTAAAAATACTACCATTTACCAGTAAAAAAAATATATATATGTGTATAGAACTAAACAGCTGATTTGTTCCAATTCAAGAAACTGTGTAGAGTCTGTACAGAGTTAAGAATCTTGATTTGGCAGCAGAGTATTTCAATGCAAATCTCATGTAAGCCACAGAGTCATTTTGGCTTCCACTTCTCAGAAAGATGTGTGTGGATCAAGTTTATGTTGACAAATCTTCTAATTCCCATCACCTCCTTCCAGAGAAATATCCCTATTTCCCCTAAGGAAATGCTTTCATGGAAACATACACTCTTCAGCTGTCAGTCCTCCAGGATACACTGTTTTGGGTTCATGTAAGGTCAAATATACACCTATTATTTCTCTGATTTCTTCAGAAACCTCTGCTAATTCCCGCTGGTTGTTCTACTGCTTATTCTGAACAGAGCTAGGTAATTCTTCTCAGTGGAGTAGATGTCACCGAACACCATGACTGCATTCAGTTATGTCTACATTCTGACTTATTTAACAACATTCCATTTCACTTAAGGGGTTGTGGAAGGTACAGATTCTTTGTCAAAGGAGGAGCTGATCTGAAATAAAAGATTAAAGTTACATTTATTTTCATCTAAGTCCAGAGGAGTCTCCAGATACTTCTACTGTCCCAGCTATCTGAAGTATTTGGATGTCAGCCCTACAAATAAGTTGCTGCAAGAAGAGTTGCTGGCTTCACCAGATATTGCTTCTCAGCCAACATCAGCACTGCATCCTGTAGCTCATCAATTCTTAGGGGAATTCTGCTGAAGAAGATCTCAAACTTCACAATCGCTTCTGTCCCTTTCTTTAATGATTGGTTTGATCACACAGAAGCTTGCACAACCATATGCAAGCACAACTAATACCATTTAACACAGAGATTAGATTTTTTTTATGTTCACAGTTCCAGTGCAAATCTGAGCTGAAAGCTGTTATTGCTAATGACACACAGATTTTCATTTCTTGTATTTCTTGTTTCAAACTTTGGATCTCCAGAACACTGGAGAATACGAAATTCCTCTTGTATTTCTCTGTGAAAGATAAAACAAAAGAGTGGAGACTGGGCATTTTCCACTGTTTTTGTAATTTTTTTTCTTCCCATCCACTTGCCCTTGGATGTTTTATGTGTGGCATTTTGGCAAGTACAGGTGTGTGATACATGCTTTCTTTTATCTGCTTGGGAGGAGAATCTGCCTTTGGCAAATTTGATCTTATATATTCACGGGCATCTTTGACAATACTACATATTTTTTGTTATTGTTCCAAAAGCCCTCTTAGTTGATGAAAATGACTCTGTTGACATGGCATTGGCCAAAAGAACTCCTGCAGTTTCAATTGGCAGGGTTATTTTCCTGTTCCTTCTCTAGATTATTGGAACATTTAGCTAAAATTATACAACTTCCTTGTTTCACCCAGAAGATGGGAACATTTTGTGGAGAGAGCAAAGTATGTCGTCTTTACATATTGTTTATTTTATATTTGAGGAGTTCTTGAGACAGGATGTCCTACATCACTTCATGTTTTTAACAAGTAAGCTATCATTTTTTAACTGAGCATTATTAAGTGTGAACATACAAATACTTCAATCCAAAGGTCTTTATACGTATTTTCCAATAGCTTGCTTTACCACCTCATTTGTTCAGAATCTGCAAATGTCAGACGCTTTAATTACACATAATGTGATGTAATGAAAAGCTTGTTGGTCATTAGCACAAGTCAGTGAAAGAAAACAACTCAAAAACTTTTGAGGCTAGCTTTTCTGTTTTACACTTGTGTGTTTTTCTGTTCATATCTTTATATCTATTAATTATAAATGTTAAAGATTAAATGTTCTTCCTCTCTTACCTCCTCTTATGTGTTTCCCTGGTGCTTTGCCTGGTGTACCTTGGGAGCTTGAAAACAAATAGGTGGAAGGGATGAGAGGTGAACAGTGAAAAACAAGTCCTGTGTTCTGTGAAAAGTGGAGGCTGTCCCCTTTCTGATACATTCTTTTCATTTTTTCTATTTTAATCTGTTTTCACAATCATTTTTCTTAATAAAGTGATTATTTAACTACCCGCAGAATAATAAACAAACTGCAGTATTTTGATATAAGATTATTTTGCATAAAATGCGGTGATTGTGATAGTTAGCTAAATTCTGTGATTGAAGACTACTCATTCACTTTCATAAAATGCATACAACATTAGACAGCTACATTACTGAGAGTAGTTTACTTCTAAAGCCAAAATGGTCCATATTTCTTTCTCTCCTAGTGTTTAATAGTTTCTGGGATTTCTAAAGAACCTAGAAGATTTGGCAATAATTTCCCTATAAAGGGTATGAGAATCTACCTCCTAGTTTCTTTCAAAAATACAAGCTGTTATCTGCAAACTATCATCTGAAGCTTCTAATGTTGTATCAGTCTTTTCAAGTCCAGAAAACCACAAGAGGACTATATTCCCAGCCACTACTAACAACTTTTAGTTATTTTACTAAGTATTTAAATTACTTTTGTTAGGAATGACAGCTCACTGGTACTTGGCCATTCACTCTAGGAATTCAAGAGGGAGAACTCATTTCTGACTGGACTACTTTATTAAACTAATAAGCACTGCACTGATAATCTGGTTTGACTCTAAAGATATTCTTCTAAAAAGAGATTTCACTCATATTTGCTTTTTCAGGCCTAAAGAATTAGGAAGAACAAAATGCATTGTAAGTAAATAGGAAATATATTGTCTCATTATAAAATGGTTTCCATAAATATGTAGGAAATCATACATTAGAGACATTCAGAAAAGTCTCCCTAACTAAAACTGTGTTGATATGAAACCTTTCAGGAGCCCTGTTTTAAGCCCCTCATGTCCTTTTCTTCTATGTAAAACTACTTTAACCAGGAAGTGGATGGCTTTATTGCAGAGACAAAGTAGAAAATATTTCAAGAATATCCATTAAACACTTTTGCAGATCAAACGTGCTTAATAGAGTTTTAGGACTAATCCCTCAGGTGTATGCTTTAAGCTTTATAGGAGATATTTCATGTAATAATAAGCCCTCAGTTTAAAGAAACAAAACCCAAACCATATAAAATAATATCTTATCTTAGATTTCTTACTCTAGATTTCATGGGCAACAGTTGTGAATTTAGCATCATCTTCTGTATGATGTTACTGTGATCAAAGTAACTATTTTGATGAGTCAAGTCCTGCAAACATTTCCTCACTGTGACTGTTACCAAATTCTAGATGCCTGCTGCCTCCTAGAATAAACATATGGTAAGAAAGCTGCTAGTGGAAATTTGATTTTATATTCAGTGTAACAGGGTAACAATGGTAACAGTTGCCACTGTTCAAAGGGAAACGACTGATTCAAAACAAAACCTTAACCTGGCAACCTGTCAGAGTGAGACAAGCAATGATGCCAGTCAAAACAGCAAAGGCTGTACTGTTCCTCCTCCTTCAGTCTTTCTCTTACTATGAAAGGCTGTATTATGTTTACAGTGTTTATTTTATCTCTGAGCCTTTTGCCGATGCAGAGTTTCAGTGCTCGTTTTGTAGTCATTTCCTGCTCTTAGGTGAAATGCTTTCAGAAGTCGTCAGTCTGTTTTGTCCGTTGCTGCTCTGCTTGTGTTGCACTTTGATGCCCTAAGTTTTACTGTCACGTACAGCTTCAGCTTTAACAGGGACTGGAGAAGCTGTTCTGAGGAAGGAGTGGGATGCAGTTGCATGAGGTTGGGAACAGGTTAAAGAGAGAGCTGTTGGCAACTCAGCAGCTGGAGGACAAACTCTGGCAAAGTCCCTGACATCTGGCAGCATCTGGTGAGGCATCTGATACTCTCTCATCCCCTCTAATGTATTGGATCAAATGGAGACAGGAAGAGTTTTGTGTTGGCTAGGTTTTTGAGTAAGGTATTTAAAGTACAGCAGTTTGGCCTCATTGTTTTGGTAGTGCATCAGAAAGTAAACTACCACCTGCCACTTTGGGGTATCTCAGGTTTGAGACTGCAGATGCCCACTAATGTTTTCTGCAGTCTTAAGAGCAGAGTGAACACATGAAAATCAATCCTATCCATAGCTCTTCTGAGAGCGAGTCATCTCATGATAATATTACTTAGACTGCAGTGGTAGATTGGATGATACCTTCACTACTTTTGACTAGATCTGGGACTGCAGCAGTCATCTGCTGTCATCCAAAGAGCATCCTGCACTGCTGTCTACTTGTTAAAACACGCTTGAACGGTGTGTTTTATGGCCCAGAGTGGGACATTAAAGAGAGGTGAGCATGGACTGGTTGTCAAGCACTCTCTCTTGAAGAAAAACAAAAACAAAAACTTTTCCCATTTATAAGAGCACTAAGAAAACTAACTAACCAAACACTTCCCAAATAACCTTCTCATACTAGGAAGAAACACTGTCAAACTGTGTATAAATCCAAAGGTCCAACCTTCCCCCACCACGTCCCACTCATCTCAGTGAGTGACTTTGGCTGAGAATAAAGCAGAGAAACATTGACGCTGCCTCTGTCAAAATATTATTCTGCCCCCATGGATGTAGAGAGTCTTTTGAAAATGTATTTCATTTTTTTATCTGCAAAACAAAATTTCCTCACACGAAGAAACTTTAAAATCAGCTACTCAGAAAAACAGCTTATTTTAACCAGAGTACTTACACATCCAAATGGATCTGCTTGGCCAGAATACCAAGATTGAGGTAAATAATTATTTCTCCTTCAGCTGTGGGGTTACAGACTTAATATGCTATTTACCAGAGAATCAGCATCTCCCTCTTCCTATCCCCACTGCATTCATTTAAGTTACCTCATTTTCAGCTGAAGAAGTTTTGCTTCATAGCAGTAATGATGTGGTTACATCCACTACCATCCTTTTTGTGCACACCTTAAGCATGTTATCTGACCTGCCTGCCTCCCTATAAAAGCATTATTGTAACAGAAAGAGGATCGGTAAAGAAGATTTTTCCTAAAAACTTATCCAAGTCTCCTGTCACACATGAAGATGATTACTGCTTGCCATCTCTGATGGAAACAGGATAAGTGATGACTTCAAAATCTGTAAAGTAAACATTAGCTAATGTTTATCATCCTGTCTTCAATCTTCTGTTTTTTCCTAATAGATAATATTTTATAAATTTCCTACTCTTTGTTCTCCACAGGACTATTTCCAGTTTACCACATCTTTCTTAAAACCGAGACAAAAATAGATGTAGCTAAAGCTTTACCAGTGGAATAACTTCCTTCTGTGTTTTATGTAGAACTTTCTTTTTAAAAAACACAGAATTATATTCTTCTGTTTTGAAACTTTTGTTGTGATTTGACTCATATTTGGTCTGGGATCCAACATACCCATTCCTTTTTTTTCCGAGTCTTTCTCTTTTGATGCTGTATTTCTTCTAACATACAACTTTGCATTTTATGAAATTAAATCTCATTTAGTTTGTCATTCTCCCCTTCACCCTTCCCCTCCCCCTTCTCCCCCCCCAATTTATCACCCTTAATTTGAATTTTCTCTTGCAAATTGAAGGTAGTCTACTTTACTTACATCCTCTGCTCAGAGTTTAGGACTGTTTCCTGTCCCCTAAGTTCTTAGGGTCTTTGACTTTGTTGAGACCTTCTTCATGCATATTATTCCAGTTTAGAAATGAGCCATTGAGAGTCACTATTTTCATAAAATAGTGATCTTTTAACAATAATTTCCACTGGTTTCCCTAGTGAACAAATTGGTCTTGAGATACTATCAGTAACTGTTGTGCTTCTTTCACCAACTTTATCCTTGTTTATTATCTACCCTACCCTACCCTACCTCATCCCATCCCATCCTTTTATACTTTAAAATAAGTATTCTAAAATAATTTAGATTCTAAAATAATTTTAAATTGTTCTTTTCATTTTACTCATCTGGTTTCCAAGCATATTCAGCCTCCTGGGTCCAATTCTTCAGTTGGTAGTTAGTTAGTCCAATACTGCTATAATATATTTCCTTATCTGGTGAATGAGCCATTTCAGGCTCCTGGTTGATGTTTGTTCTATACTCACTGAAAAGTTGAAGGAAAAATTTGTACAAAATAAAGTCTGTTGCTTCTAATACTACATGCCTGTCTGTCACAGTATCTTGCCTGTGCTCAATCAATTAGGAGTATATAATTTTGGCTGGTTAACAGCATTTTTTTAGCTGCATTTCCTTCATCTGATATTTTTCACTGTTTGCTTTCTGCTCTTTCAAGCCTAGCACTTAAACTACTTATTTTTTCAAATGATGACTGTAGAGTAAAAATTTTCAACTTATATTTTTATCAGAATAGCCTCCAAATTTTTTTTCTATTATGAACTGACTTGAAATACATCACCATTTATTTATTTATTTGTTTGTTTATTCATTTTCTCTCTATTTATTTACTCAGTTAATCTAGTCATTGCAGATAAAATTGAGCTGATATTGTATCTCTTCCTTTAGCAACAACAAACTTTCAGATTTTACAAAATTATACACACACACACACAAAAAAAAAAAAAGAAAAAAAGAAATGAATGCTATAAAGCTGTATTTAATACAGAGGGATCTATTACTAATTTCTGCAAGTCTCATTTTGATTCAATTTGAACCACCAGATGAACAGTTGTTGATTTCAGTAGTGCCAGAGTATTTTACAGTTTCGTATGTACAGATAGTGATTCTTGTGTGACTGTTGTAGAATAAAGTGTTCTTACATAGATGTTTGAATAACAGGACAGGCTGCTAATCACAGAATCACAGAATTGTCAGAGTTGAAATGGACCTCAGGAGGACATTGAGTCCAATCCCCTGCTAAAACAGCTTCCCTACAATAGGTTGCACAGATAGGTATCCAGATAGGTCTTGAATATCTCCACAGAAGGAGGCATTCCGGCTTGTATAAGAAATGGTTTGGTGAGCACAAGTAGGGAGCACAACTGCTCCTGTACTCGGCACTGGTGATGCCTCACATCAAGTACTGTGTTCAGTTTTGGGCACCTCAGTACAGAAAGGATGTTGAGGTGCTGGAGCAGGTCAGAGAAGGGCAACAAGGCTTGTGAAGGGCTTGGAAAATATGCCTTACAAGGAACGACTGAAGGAACTGGGGCTGTTTAGTCTGGGGAAAAGGAGGCTGAGAGGAGACCTTATTGCTCTCTTCCAATATCTGAAAGGTGCTTACAGGGAAGACGGGGTTGGTCTCTTCTCACTGGTGACAGGTGACAGGATGAGGGGAAACTCTCAAATCAGTTTTCAAAAATGTTATGCCTACAGTATTTATACTCTGCAATAAATATCTCTTCCTTCAACAATTTATACCTTTTTTTTTTTTTTTTTTTTTTTTTTTTTTTTTTTGCATAGCAGCCTATTATTTCTTAGTTTTGTGTCATTTGTTTTTTAAGCTGCCTTAACTGTTCTTATCTTTAGATGTATGGTTAGGTTATGTGGTTTCTTCAGTCCGCATTAATTTTCTTTGAGATCTGATGTTCTCTATATTGAGGTCTTGTGTTTGACTAAGTGATTTTGATGAAACTGGAAGCTGAGATCAGATGAGGTTTCTTCTCAAGACATAATTCTTGAGAAGAACTGAGAAGAATTGTTTGTGTGGTATGTATTGGCAGAACAGAATGAAGTTTGCAATGAATAATTTATTTGATAAATGTAGATTCCCTCTTCAGTATGTTATAAGAACAAAGCAGTTGCTTTGAATTATTCATTATTCTGGCTTAACCAACTTTTATAATCAGAAAATTAGTCTAAATTTGATAGATGTTAATTTCCCTGGGAATACTGACCTGGTAAGATAAATTTGAGTGGTGATTTTTAAGTTATTAGTAGATTTCTGGTACACAGTATACACAGATTCTGCTACCAAATTGGATAAACTTTTGAGCACCTGGTAGTGTATTTCATCATACAATTTTAAAATATGCTTCCTATGAACATTTATATTTGGAAGCTCAATTATGTGTATTTGTACCATATGATTGGCTGAATGTCCAGGGAAAACACATATAAACAGTACCTGAGCATAGTCGAGGTGAATTTGTTTAAAAATATGTGTGAAGGGAAAGAGAATATCAAGTTTACATTTTTTTTTGGATGAGTGTAGAAATTGCCTGATTTATGGCTTAACCCTCTTCCAATCAAATCTACTCACCTCAGTTGAGGAGGGCTGTGTACCAAGTGTGAGCTGGTTGTGCACATGGAAAAGTCTGACAAAGCTTTCCGCTCTCTGACTAGATGCGATGCTGGCCGAACCTCTTGATGTTGGCTCTTGTCCTCAGTCCCATTGTTATGTGCTGTATTAATGGAAAGTTAACTGTCTGAGAGTTATTCCTGGTGAAGTATCCCTGAAGCAGGTCCATGCTTCTCCTTGCATGGTCTGTAGCTTAAGACGGTCAATCAAACATTTTGCTTTCCGCAGAACTAGGCAGCAATTTATTGTAACTGTTAGGATCTGCCTCATATGATAATAAATAGAAATAACATCTTTTTGCCTGTATTTTACCAGAAAAAGGTATGAAGGTTTAAGGTCATGATGACATCTGCATGTCCTGCCAGGAAAGTGAAAGGGGTGTGAATTCCTGGTCCTGGGAACTGTTTGCAGTAATTAGATTGCTGCGAGGAATTTTTGCTCCTATGGTGTTAGTTTTTGTAAGTGAATGCTGTATATAGCAGATAAAAAAAATAGGAATTACTATCTGGAAAAGTTAAAAGTGCAACTCAATCTTCAGCTATTCAGACATAGGTCAAATGGGAAATTCTCCAGGGTTTAGTGAACAGAATAGAGTAAGTGCATGATTGCTAAAATGTTATACTGGAAATAATATTCATGATGAAAAAATAATATATCTGCATCCAAACAATTTCATACTTCACCTTCTCTTAGTATTAGTAGGAATGTTAGGACTGCTTCAAAAAAACAAACAAACCAAAAAAACAAAACCAAAAAACAAAACAAAACAAACAAACAAAAAACGGTGAGGTCGTTGTAGGTTTATTTAGAATGAAACAGACATAATAAAGTCCAGTGAAAATTTTAACATTAATAAGGGTAAAAAAATCAAGCTGGTTTTAGTGGCTATAATTTCTCCTGAATTTCTCCTGAAGACTTTAGACCTCACCATTAGTATCCTGATGAAAATGTGTTTTCAATCTCCAGCATTCCAAGATTGTAAGTAAATAATTCTGTCCTTGAACTGTATTGCAGATTAATTACTAGCTGGAAATTCTTCCTCTTGAACAGAGAAAATGAAAGTTTTTAAAAAAGATAATATTCATTAATCTTGTGTGGTGTGTTTTCTGGAAGACAGATATATATTTCTGAGGGGAAAAGCACTATCAAGCTTTAGATATGAGGCCAAATTTTTGTATACTTGTATGTCACATGTGCCCCAACCAAGATGTTATCATAGCTGTGTATCCTTGTAATGTCAACTGAGGTGTTTGGTTACTATGAAACAGAATATTTACTTTGAGATCTTAAAGCATTAAATGAGTATTCAGGGACTGAATCGAACAGTCTAGTTTTAACAAGACACTTAAAGAAATCAATCACTGGCAGTTTGAAGAAAATGGCTTAAACAGACAATGAAAGTACACAATAATTTTAACATCATGTGCCTTCAACATCACTTCAAGAGCTGTATAATTAAAATCTCTTATCTTTATCAGGAAGTTTAATCTATAGGAGGTAGATGGCTAAAAATAGATGCATATATGGATGCGTTTATTACAGTTTCTTGGATTTTTTTACTCAATGTGCTGTAGTTCTATTACTTCATCATTAGGGGAGGAGAGATGATTGTAGCATTGGCTTATTTTGAACATGAAGTACGTTGCTTCAGAAGCTTACCAGCTTGGTTGTTTTGCTCTGGATCCTCCAGCTGGTTTGGCCTGTTTTCTGAACACAGTTAACTCTTGACACTGCCTGTAGCCACACATCACTTTCATCGCATCACAAAGAACTCGAGGCTTGTTGGTCATGCCTCCACTGAGAGGTTGAATGTGTGGGTGAGTACTGTCCAAGAAACTAAGGAAGTGTCTTTTCTCTCTTCTATGTATTTTGTGACTATGGCACAGGCTTACTTTTGACAAGCTTAGTTCTTTAAAGAAACTCCTTCTGGCAAAGAACTCAAGAAGTTCTTTTCTTAAGACCTCAAACTCTAAGCTTGGTGTTTTGGACCGGAGAACTACTACGATATTATGGGTAGGGGAAATGAAGACAAGAAGTAAATTTTCTGGGGCTGCTAATGTAGGAAGATCCTAAAGGCTAAAACTGTAGGAAGGGAAAAAAAATAAAAGTCATAGAATAGGTTAGGTTGAAGGGTACCGTGAAAATCATCTAGTTCCAACTCCGCTGTCATAGGCAGAGTTGCCATCCACTAGATTAGGCTGTGTAGAGCCCCATTCAGCTGGCGCTGAACATCTCTAGAGACAGGGCATCCACTTACCTCTCTGGGCAACCTATTTCAGCACCTCACCACACTATGAGTAAAAAATGTTTTCTTAATCTAACCTAAACCTACCCTCATTAAAACCATTCCCCCTTGTCCAAAATCACACTAGGAAAGAAAAAAAAGCTACATAATGAAGTAAGAGTTGATGAAGGATTTCTGTCCTGACTTATGGCCACTAGAATAGGAATGTTTTGCATTCCTTAGACCTCTGCATTTGACATAAATATATTTCGTGTGTGGCTGTTCACCCCATGTAGTAAGTACTTGGTCATTATGACTGGAGTTAACAGCAGAATTCAGGGTGACAGGTTACTGGAGAACAGTGTGAGGGTGTGAGTGTCTGTGGAGACTTCCATCAAATATTCACAATAACCAAGACCACATTGTTAACATTTACAGCCAGGTAACACTTGAGTTAATGGAAACAAATGCTTGAAATGAATTTCTTGCTGCCATCTTGTGTCTAAAGGCAAAACGGCAAGGAAATTTCTAGAGTTCCAATTACTGCTTTTTCATTCAATATTGAGATGTTTCTCATATTCATCTTAATGAATCTTTGCTCATGTTTAGGCAAAGACTAGTCCTAGTTTTTAAAGTTTACCCCTGAGAAGCATGGGGAAGTGTAATTGTGTTTGTGCAACAGAATTTGTGAATTCACAGTGAGAAGAACTCTGTAGAGTATCAGGACAGTTGAGCTGTTAAATGTTGGTCTCCCCATGCCTATTCACGGCAGAATCATTTTGTGAAGTACAAGAAGGAATAGTTAGTAATCCCTGCTTCCATAATAGACAGGGTGTAGCCTGTGTTTGCAATTTTGGTCGCCATATTAATTTTCTCTGTAAACACAGCCACTGTATACCTTCTATCAGTATTGTACCATGCTTTAGAAAGACTGCAAAGGGCTGTTGCCCTCTGCATAGAATTTAGTTGGAAAAAATTTGTAGCTTGAAGTAGGGTGCTTTACAGGATGATCTGACAGAGACAAAGATGGTGTAATCTGTTACGTGAGTTTTTAGATGAATTTCCCTCACAGATCTCTTCTTCAGTCTACCTGTTCTTGATCCTGAGACTTTGCTTTTCTGGTATCCTCTTCTTACATCCTGCAAATAGCAGTGAATCTTTAACTCTACCCCTTCTCACCTGAACTAAAACTTTTGACTGTTTCTCTGAGCTTATGCTACAAGGAAGCAGTGTAATTTCCATTTACATCCAGCTGTGTAAGACAAGCAGGAGTTGGATGCCTCCATAGCACTTTTTGTGGTAGGAGGTGCTTGCAATAGTGCTAGCTCTGAGTTGTTACCTACTGCTTACTCTTGACTGTGATTATGAAGAATATGCCTCATATGTCTTTTTACTGCAATGGTTTTATTGGAAGCATTTGACATCCATATTTACAGCGAAATGAAAGAAAGTGCTGGTAGGATTATATTGAAGAAGGAAATCCAAATCATCTCACCTACATGAGTGAGTAAATAGAAAAAGTTTTGCAAAGCAGGGGAAAAGGATGATCTTGCATGATCTTGATGTTCTCTTGCTGAGAACAACAATCTAGTGTGTTCTCTGTTCCATGCTAACCTCCACAACTAGACTGCCTAGTTCTTTAACTTATCTTTCCAAGCTGTACTGGACCCATTGTGAGATTTTATTTTGTTGGCCAGTAAGGTATAGCCATATATTTTTGGATCATTTTTGAAGAGCTGCACTTACCATGCTCACTGCAAACCCAAACTTTTACAGTCTGCTGTGTGAGAAATTGGTATACATCTCTTCCCTGTCAAACAAGTAAATACCTTGGGGGTTCTTGGCTTGAAAAAATGTTTGGTGATATTCTGTAAAGTCAGTCAATGGAACTCAAAATTTTTGGCTTAATTCACTGATGACTAAGGTTTGTTGACTTTAATGAAATTATGTCTGCATAGATGGGGGTTTGAATTATATAAGTGCAGAAAGCATCTCTTCATTCTGTAGGCTCTGGAAACGTTGTTGGCTTAAACCACTGGAACAAACTACCCAGGAGAGAAGTGAATTCTTTCTCTCTTGACTTTTATAAATAAGACTAAATGCCTTTATGGAAGATATATTTTATTCAAACAGAAATGATATGGCTCAGTGCAAAAGTACCGGGATGAAACTCTGTGGCATGTATTGTAAAGTCAGATGTTTTTCTGGACCTCAAAATCTATGGGGTCTTCACGGTTTTCTGTCTTCCTTTTTCCAGTTTCCTGTTGGTTATATTTGCTGCTTCCTAACTAAGATTGCAAACTCTTAGGGAGCCAAAAGCCTTTTTGTAAATTTGTCTGTGAAAGAACTGATATAAGTGGTTGAGAGCTACTTTCCTGTTGACAGTAATGCTGAATAGTTATTGACATATTGGAGCACTAAAATGAGAAGTCCTTCTCAAAAAAGAGTGGAAATTTTTTCTAACATGCTTAACATGTATTTCATTGTCACTGAAATAGCAAACAGTATTCATCAGTTATGGATGATCATTAATGTTCAGTGCTAACATGATTTGAGATGATTTTCATGTCCTAATTCTTAAAAGTTATTCTTTGAACTTTTTTGCTGTTCATGTTGAAGTAACAGGTAGTATTTACTGCTGAATTTATAACTCATCCTTGTAACACTGCATGGTGGATATTCACATATTTTTTGGAGATGAAAGATCAGCTGCTGGCACAAGAGAAAACAGTCTCCTCAAAGAACTGTCTGGACTTAACATCTATCCTCAAACTGGATCAGTTTAGCATCGGCAAGAGTCCATTTGTAATCAATCTGCTAACAGAAGAGTGATAGAGTGGCTACTTCTGTTAAGTAACTGAAAGCAGAACTTGGGGTCAGTTTTTGGTGCTTGGGTATCACATCTATAAATAGAATTGACCAGATTTTTACAATGAGTTATTTCAACAAATGTACGGTTGGCTGTGCAGCTCTAAATACAGTCTGAAATGAAAGGAAGGAGAGACTTGAATTTTCAGCTGACCTTTAGAAAAGAGGTTATATCACATAGGACACCGATAATTTAAATGCTCCAGAAATGCACTAGCTGTAACTGCACTTTTTGATGGAAGACTGGAATTGAATGTAGATAGAGATGGCTAAATGCCACATGTACTCTTCACTGATATAATTTCAGAATGATGAGGTAAAAGCTTTGCTGATGTAATGCTTAGAAACACTCTCTTTCATGAAAGAGAGCAAAAAACCCAAATGTCTGTGCTGAACTATGAGAGCTGTTATTACTAGCTAATGTTAATGTATCACAGCAAAAACAGTGTCCTAGAAGGAACTGAAATATTCTAAACAACAGTTTTTTTTTTTTTAACCAGTACTTAATAGAAGTGGTTTCCATAGGAACTCAAATCTATGAGACCTGACAAGTTTTTTTTTTAGTTACATTATGACTGGCATATAATAGCACTAATAAGAGTTCTTGTATAATGCTTATGTATGCCTTGTATATTTTGATTTCCTGACATTGTTTTTCAGAATAAGACATGGGCCATATCTTTTCATTTCAAACCTGTATCTTTATATCTCCCCCTTGAGTTTCTGTGAATTCATCCTTATTATTTATCTTAGGAAATTTACTTAAAAACAGGTATGGGCTGAAAAGTTTGGGATTTGTTTGTAGCATCAAGTGATCTTCTAGCTGTGGATTCCAGCTTGAATCCATGCCATGCAAGTCTTTTAGAGCTGGTAAGAAAATGTCTCATCTGCTATTAAGAAATTGGACAGGTGGATGGAACTCTATTCTCCCTCCAGTACATTTTCTAATCTGTTACTAATCAGAGCCAGGGCTGCTTGACATCATCTCAGGACTGATCCACCTTCAGTATTGGAAGCTACTCTGAAATTCAGCTTCTGAGATTTTCAGGTCCAGTCAAGCCTCTGGCAAGGATAAGTATCCCCATTTTATTCTCCTCCTCTTTCCAGCCCTTATCTGAATAGATTGCTCCGTCTGGGTTCTGTATTTGTGTTAGTATCATGTCTACTGATTAATAGTTGGTATATTTTTCCTCAGTGATATATTTAAGGAGTGCACGAGGGTAATTTGTATTTCTGCTCTTCCACATAAGTGCAGAAAATACTATACTGTTCTTCAGATAATAGAGCTGAATGTGCTAACGCAACTTGCGAAACAGCTCTTTAACAGAAATGATTCTCAAAATTAGTTCCAAAGTTCTTGTCTCCAAATGATGTAGATTTCCTCTGAGACTTCCTTCAAGAGAGAAATCTTTTGGTTTGTCAGTGTGACAGACCTATTTAATAATAAAAGCCACTGGAAATAAACATCATGTATTTTATTGGCATTTCTACACATTGAACTGTAGGGGGAGGTAAGGTCAGATGTTGAATATACAAGGCAACAATTGACAAAATAATGTACAGCATTTGTTGGGTGTCCAGCCAAGGATTTGCAGTGCTGTTAAAATGGTAAAGTGCATAGCAAATATTTGATGTGCCAAACCACAGAAGACGGTTGATGATGGTTATGGAGTGGAAGAGAATCACTAAGTAGTCCCTGTAGTGTATTTACTATACTGTACATTTTGCACATGCTATTTATTATACTGCTAGTAATATGTTCATAGTTCTTTTTTTCCCATAATATATTATCACGAGCAGAGACCCAGCGGGAGAGTTTTACTTATTGTGAAATAATAGTTATGCATCTTCATTCTATAAAAACCAAGTTAGCATTTTCAGGAAGGAACGTTGCAGAAGTGTTTTATTGCCATATAGAAAACCATTCTGGAAATAAAATTAGATGTAAGAATATTAAAAAAGATGACAAACTCAAAAGCAAACAAACCCAATGGCACCTGTAAAGCAAGAAAGAATTGTGCTAATGAGGACGACAGAGAAAGCTGATGTTTTGAACTTCTCCTGCCCTCCACTTAATTCCCTATTTTTCTATTCATTTTACCACCATCGTCATACTTTTTTGTTTCGTTTTGCCTTTTCTCCTCTTTTATGTCTACAGTTCAGTTTTCTGCTCTGATGAAAATATGCTTTTGCAGCCATGCAACTCACTCACTGTGAGCAATGGAGCTGTATGAAGTCAGCGCTCAGCATTTGCAGTCACCTCTGGAGGTGGGAATGGGACTTCTGTGCTGATGCCCAAGCTACACTCTGCATCATTGTGGTGTGAAAACATCTAAGAAAGCGGTTTCCTTGGGGTCTGCAAGTGTGATTTGCTGTCTGGCTCTGTCAGGTATTTAGGACAGAGGTAGCTTGGCATTTGTTTTGTGTGTGGGCAGGTGCCCTGAGCAGGGCTAGGTGCTTGCTGTACAATGCTGACTCTCCATTTTGAAACTCCACAAGAAATCCTGAATTTTAAATATGTTTTTTTTTTCCTGTAATCTAGCCTGGACAATTCCTTAGGGTCTACTCTGTTTTCACCTGTACTACTAGACCTCAGCAATTCAACTGAATTCAACTGTGGGAGAGAATAATGTGTTTTTAATGTTGCACGAAAAAAATTAAAACAGGAAAAAAGAAGTCTGTCTGAACATGCCCAGTATGAATTATTACAGAGATATCTGTGGTTTAAATATGGACCAGTTTTCAGAAAAGAAATAGCCTTCAAGACTGAGACTTCAGTCCTTGAAATACTTAGGGTGATACTTCAAGCTTGTGAATGTCCTGTTTGAGGTGGGACTCTCCTTTGCTTAATGTTAAACATGTGCTTAAGTGTTTGTCAGACTGAAGTCTGCAACTTTCTTCTCAAGACATCTATGATTTACTGCATGCATTTGCTAGGCAACTTTAAACAATGCACCTTTATTCTGTTTACAGCAGCTATGGATCCATTTCTCTGTTTTTGTGGAAATCCGTGTTTGGCATTTTCAGGGATGCCTGAACCAAGTTCAAACCTCAGTGTTTGGATATGGGGTGATGGTAGACACATGTCTTGTCAGTTCCATGGTTTTGTTATTTTATAAATGTATTTGATTATACACTGGGCTTATATAATGAAAACAAAGCTTTCATTAGTCTGGATTGGGAGGGACTGTGGTTGAAACCAGGGAAGAGGAATGACAGAAAAGAATCACAGGGACAGAGTCAGGGCAGGATGAAGGAGGACAAACAACCAGTGATGCTACTGCAAGTGAGGGAAAAAAAATCTGAATAGAGCATTTAAGAGATGAATAAGAGCTGACTCCTTCCCAGCTCCTTTGCAGAAGTCAAGGAGTGGACTAGTGATCCAGATGTGTTCCTTAGTCTGAGCTGCAGGTACGTTTCTGCCTTTGTGTGAGACTGGCTAGTGTCAGCAAGAGGATCTAGGAATCTGGGAATTCCAGGGTTTAACACTGTGAAGGCTCCTTCCCTCTCACACTTGTAGTTTCCCAGGTGGTTAGAAGGAGAGTACCTGATCTCTGCCATAGCTGGTCGCTGGATATTTAGGCACCAAATGAATGGGCACCAGAAGGATCAAGCCCAGTGGAAAATGGTGGTCCCCTCAAAACTGCATTTTAAAATGAATTAAAATTAATTAGTTTTATTACTATGTTTTTAGAAAGTGTATAGCATTCAGCACTGTGGGATCTGACCAACTGAAAAGGAGGGATGAACAAAGACTATCCGTATCCCTCTTTGCTAAGGACGTATTTCCCTAAACAGAAATTCAAACACTCAGTAATGAAGACACTTGGATCTCAGGCAGAGTCTGGGACAGAGTAATTTACCAGTCACATTTGTCCTAAATCCTCCTTATAGGATCTCTTCACAGGTTAGGGGAAGTAAGGAGCTGAAGCAAAGTGGGGGGGGGGGGCATGTATGGGG
>PPHD01003417.1:11885-27400 GCA_002909625.1 Bambusicola thoracicus | reverse complement strand
TGGCAGGGTGCAGAAAACTCCATCTTAGTGAATATTATTTAAGGAGCTGTGGTGAGTTTTCACATGAGGAAACACATATAGATACATAGAGTATTTCTGGAGTCCTACTTGTACAATACTTCCAGGGCTGGGCAGAATCAGTTTGCTTGATTCCACTGTAATTGATCCCAGGCTTAGAATTAAACTGAAGGTCATGTACTAAATTTACCTAATTGCCTTGCTGTATGAGGTCTCTATTTAAATGGCAAGCATAACATGCCAAGAGGCATGANTCACATGAGGAAACACATATAGATACATAGAGTATTTCTGGAGTCCTACTTGTACAATACTTCCAGGGCTGGGCAGAATCAGTTTGCTTGATTCCACTGTAATTGATCCCAGGCTTAGAATTAAACTGAAGGTCATGTACTAAATTTACCTAATTGCCTTGCTGTATGAGGTCTCTATTTAAATGGCAAGCATAACATGCCAAGAGGCATGACAAACTGTGGTTCAATACCAATGCATAAATGTAAAAGTATTGATGTACGTTCTGCCACCAGACATTGTATAGTTTATACATCCATTACACAGCCACAAGCACGTAGATCTGCTTCATCCTGAACAGCTGTATCCAAGTCATCTATATTTTAGCCAGCACCACCTCTTTTAAACAGAGTCTAGCATCTACCAGGCAAGTTGATCTAACGCTGAAAGTCATTGTTTGGCAGACTCAGACTCTTCAGAAGGCATTTACTTTTTTTTTTTTTCCTTTATCTAGATCACTCAATGAGTTCAGCTCAACCAAGAATACTTGGTAGGGTTTGTTTTATAACTCTGCCATAATGGTAGAAATGTAAAAATTCCTGTTGCTATTTGTTCTGTAAGCTTTGACCTGATAGTTGCATTGCCTGCAATTGCACGTCTCTGAGATCCTCCTCTCTCTCAGAATTAACTTTTTTTCACCTTCTTTGTGCCACTTGTGTTACAGGTTTTTAACAGATTTTTAGGAAGTGACTTCGCAGTCTCAGACAAAGAACTAACAAACTGGGTAACCTGAAAAAAAACCCTATTTGTCCCGATGAGAGGGAAAGTTTCACCTACTTTGAATTAAGATCCAGTGCTTCATTCATAGCGAGGCGTTCTGTTGGCAGTGGCTGCCCTGTGGTTGTCCCAGCTCTGCTACTTCCAAGCTTTTAGCCAGAGGTTCTTAGTCTCCAAGCAACTTCATTCACACAGCTGGGCTGACACAGGAGCAAACCCACGGCTTGTTGCCCATTACAGAACTTAACCCACTGGCAGAAACACTGCAGTTTTTTTGTTAACAGCTCAGCTCCCTGCTATCCTACAAGTTACTTATGTGAAAATCCCTCATATCTCCAAGGCCCTGCTACAAGACAGAAAGGGCAAGACTCCTCACCACTCCTTTCCAGTTTTGTTAGTACAGGTCACAAAGCCCTGAAGAGAAACTGTACTACACACACAGCTTCTCACAGTCAGTTGTCTTATTTGGCCAGACCTTCATACTTTTCCAGAACATAAATAACTATCCAGTGGTTTCTTCCTGAAAGAGTATTAGAAGCTTCTGTAAGACAGAGTTTGCTCTCCAGCCACCAGCATTAGTATGACTAAGGACAGCATTACTGCCGTCAATGAAATATGTTAATGTATTTGATAAGATCCTTCCTTAAGATTCGCTTATTTCCCAGTTTTATAGAGAACTAAAACTCCTGAAGCAGGATTTTCTTTCTCTCTTTATACTCGCTATGCTTTTTTTTTCAGGATTATAATAAGTCCTATCTAGGAGTTAGGAAACCTCATAAATGCTGTTCTTGTTTACCACAGAAAGGTCAGCAATAGCCTAAATCCCTGCATAATTATTTTTTTTAGAAGAATGAGGTATAAGATAGTAAACATAATTTCCATATAATTTCAGCAGGGCAGGATCCATCCTTAAATGTGCTTCTGGTCACCAACTTCTGCTTTGATGATATGATTATTGTTTAAATGTAGACGAAAGCAAGAGAGTTTTTATACAGTGTGGATGTTTTCACCTGCTGGATGAAAAAAAATAAAAGCTCATAGCTTGAAGCACATCCAAGTAGTACTAGCAATTAGGTATTGGCATTTCATGCAGGAAAAATGATACAGCTTAATAAAGTTTTAGTGTCCTAACAGCACACAATACGTTATTAAAGGGAAATGCAGATTCAGAATAGGAAACACTTAGGATTCTTAGATGGGATATCCAATCATAAATAAAGAGAATAAGGACAGTTAATCCTGTTTAAGTCCGGGTAAGGAACAGGATCACACATCCTCATGTAGTCCTTCAACTAGCCAGACAGCTTTCTACAAATAGCCGTTGCCATATCGCACATGGCACCTTCCTGTAGAATTTACTCAATTGATCTTGCCAAATATATACATGCAGCAATACCATCTACCAGGAAGTCTGCACTCAAGAGAAATTAGAATCCTTGAAGACAAGTGTTGTCTGAACCCATTTAATACCCTAGAACACTCTGGACCAATTCTTTGTAGAACCAGGTCTACAGCGATTTCCAGATTAGGACATTATCCAAAAATACTTCATATATGGACAGAACTGTTTTCCACTTCACCATTTTTGATATTTCTTGGTACGAAAATAAAGGGAATCAGTGAAACTGAGGATTTTGCATTCTGAAGTTGAATTACGTCACTGCAACAACACAGATGGAATGTTAGATATAAAGCCATAGTTTTAGCCCAAGTACAATTGAAACAATATCACCCAGTGTAGTTAGAGAAGACACATACAGCAATATATATCATTTTTAGTCAATGGCTGATATATATTATTCTGTATATCCTCTTTGAGATGTATCATCATTTAAAATATGTTGTTTTTCCCTTTACCTCCCAGTTTCTCTTTGTGAACCTCTCTCTGAGAAAACTGGTATTTTCATGGGCATGTGTGTAATTGCTCCGAGGTGAAACAACTGCCAGTTCTGTCAGAGGGCAGAGATATTCACTGTAAGAATGGTTAAATTCCACCTCCAGAGTACAGGTGTGCATTTCCACACATTTGTAGTTTTCAGAGGCAATGTGCAATGTTTTTACAGCAAAATAACCATTTACAACAGCAAAATCTCTTAATTTCAGGAAGCATTTGAGGTAGGACCAAAATCATTTATCTTTATCAAAGTATTTCTGTGATGCTTTCCTGGAACTGAGGGATCTTGTTAATTTCGGCAGATTTCATATTTAGACTTAAAAATGAGTGAAAATATTGTCTTAAAATAGAAATTTGAAAACCTGGGAAGGATTCAGATTCTCAACTAAGAAAGGCAGGGATTTGGCTACAGTTCTCTGCAGAAGCACATATTCACAATTCTCCGTTCTGGACTTAGATGTCCTATACAGATTCATCAGTGAGGTGTTGGGCAAAACTTTCTGGAAGGATGAATACACAGCCCTGCAACATTCTGATCAAGAAATGGCCTGTGAATGTGCATAAGAGCAGCAGTAGCCCCTTGCCACTAGTTTACAAAACGTTAAAATCTTTGGAGGCAGCTCTTCAATAAACTCTTCCCCATTAAAAAATATTACGGTTACAGTTCCATGAAGAGTAGGAAAAGGATCCAGAAGATCTATTAAGTTTTGGAGGCTTTGGAGCCTCTTCTGTAAAAGAAAAATGGCAATCTCTGTACTGCTTTAAACTTCTGGTAAACAGAATGTGGACCTTGAGAAGTATTCCTACTAAAAAAGACGTCAACAGAGGATCAGCCAAGGGAAGGGGGCATGGGAAGGAGCAGCTTCTTCTTGGGAAGCCTACTCGTACTGGAAGGAAAGCACTACTTATCAACAGAAAATTACCAATGAATAGCCAAAAGCCTCCTGCTTTTAACCTTAATGAATATAAGCAGCCATAAATTAGTCACTGTTTTTGGAGACAGTTAACATTTAGGAACACGAAAATATGAATTCCATTTCTCCCGACAATTTCATACTTCAGAGTAACAAGCCTTCAGCAGTATTTTCCTAACTATTTAAGCACACAAAGTCAGGAACACATTCTTAACTTCTTTTTGAAGGACATTTTTCTTGCTTTCCTATCCAATGGGAAATAGGAAAAGGGTAGATAACAGCAAGGCTGGAGAGCGTAGGTGGTCAGAATGCAAAATATCAAATAAATATGAAGCTTATCCAGGTTAGTTGGCTCCTTTATTCTTCCACAACTATACCCCAAGTCCTCTCCAGACAGAGTTTAGTTCATCTCGGTAAAGCAAAAAAAGTTAGTTATGGAATTAAGTAATTTCCATCACCTGCAGCTTATCTGACCCATGGCTTTTACCACCCATAGCCTCCCTGCTTGCATGTAAAGGAGAACCAAGTACTCACACGACATGACCAGCCACTGAAGCAGGCTCCATAGCACATCTGACTGATATGCCAGCGGACAGGGTGTTTGACACGGCTTTCTCCCACGGAGAGTGCACAAGTGTGTGTGTTGCAGCCATGCTCCTTGCAGGCTGGTAGCGCTACTGCCCACGCACGGCTGGGCTGAGCTCCGTCAGGATCACTGATGCCCGCACCACCTCCATGACATGGTGAAGACACACGTCTGCAGCTCTGCCTTTTTCACTTCTTGTCCTCATTCCCTCAGGGTGCTCTCTGTTAGGCCTTCTGCAGCCTCCTTGTCTTGTTTTCACATGTATTCTCGCCTTCCTTTTAAGTGTCAGTGCTGAAAAATAACCCTTCAGATAGCATTAGATAAGCTGCACTGAGCTGCAGTGACAGAAAGGGAGAAAAGACAGGGGCTGTGAGGACACAGAGAATGATCAGGTCACGCAGGCAGCAGTGGAGAGACCCCAAGGTCTTAAGAGATCTTGTGCAATCAGGCATCAAAAATTGGAATTAGCCTGGCTTTTTATCTTCTATGTATGCTAAAACTCAGGTTTTCAGGCTTTGCTTCCCCAGCACGACACTGAAAAACATATTTAAATGACAGCAGAGATTCTTACTTAGTCATATACTTCTAGCGGTGTTAGAAAAAAATGCTAAATAGCCTTGTGATGAAATTCAGTGACTGAAAGAAACTACTGAAAAATCCTAGACAGACTGGTGAAGGAACAATATCAAATTTTGGATGAAGAGTCACTGGGGATTTCAGAGAAAGCTTTATGAACTACTCTGGTGCCCACACAAATACATATTATTTATTTTATGCCACTAACTTGCACATTCTCCATTTACACAATGAAAGATAGTTTCTTTCCTGAATATTGGAGCCCAAATCAATAAGTTCAAATACAACATGCATGGAAGATGAAATAGTATTCTCAGCGTAAAGCAGTTCAGCCACAGGAAACAGATAATAGAACGTCTTCCCTGGGCAGACACCTCCCTAAAACGTCCCCTGTCCATAACGAGTGCAACACAGAAGTTAACTTCCAGCACACACGAGGCTTTTGCCTATTTCCATCTTTCCTTGCCGTTTGGTTTGCATGAACTGGAATTGCCATTGCAGAAGCCAAGCTTGAGAAGAGTTTTCTGAAGCCCATGTTCAAACTGGGAAACATACTTTTTAAAACACACAAAACACATTCTTGTAATCTGTTGCAATAATAAACCAGTATTATATTTTGCAGGTACCATCTTGTTACCAGTTCCTACAAGTTCACAGACTGCTGTAATTTTATAACAGCAGCAAAACTGTGTCAAAACTACAAGGGAAAAAGATCTTGGGCAAGCAAAGTGAACTGAAAGAGCTAATGAAATGTGACAGCTGGAGAAAAAGACCAATTCATGTATCGCATTGAGAATGGCAACGAACATCAAAAAATTGTTGTTAGCAGACAGCATTTGTTCCATTCTGTCAGTTTAATGGGTGATAAGACAGAAGGATGGAAGGAGACCCTCAACGTTATGACAATACTTATTTTCACAAGTTTGTGACAGTATTTTGAGAGCATTTTTAAACAATGCTCTTCAAGTATGGCTGCCAATGCCTTAATAAAGCTAAACACAAATTGATGTGCAACTTCCTATTTGAGGATTCTTTTATTTCAGTGAAGACCAGGTCCAGCCTGATCTCCTGCCCCTTTTTTGCTCAATATTGTAATGCCTATTGGCAGCAACCAACAGGGCTACAATTACGATAATATTAGAGATCACTCAAGTACAGGGCATAGTTTTAAATATTAACTGCTTTTTGTTTAAGTAGAACATTTGATGACAGGATGATGAAACGATTCATACTATTTTCATTTCGGCAAAATTTTGAGAAAAAGCTTTTTCTGGAAATTTGGGTATTTTCTATAAAATATATTTAAACGCTTCCTAAATGGTGGTATTTTCAAAACTTAAAACTACCATAACATTGTAGTGGGCACTGATAACTCCCAAAGGAGAGAGAACATCTCATTCTTGGTAGTACAAAATACTCTGCACTACCTTCAAAATACTGAAGCTTTCACCAATTCACATACACAAAAGTATTATTTTGAATTTAAATGAGTTTGTTTTCTGTTTGGCCACTGACTGGAAAAACAAATGCTTAGTTTAAAAGTTTTCAATACAGAAAGTTTGAGTAGATCCATATGAATTTCTGTGGAAAAAGAAAAAGCTTTTCCTGTGCAAGAAACAGAACCTGTCCTTTCCAGTCCTTGAGGCAATCTAGAACACAAGCCAGTGAACTAGTATCAAAATTTGAAAAATTAGCAATCTTGATTTATCATTATATGCCTGAAAAAATGTAATTAAAAGTAGGCAGCGCATTCTTTTGAACTTCCTTCCTTCTGCTCCCTTCTCACCATTAAAATCTGAGGTGTAGCTGTGCTCTCAACTCATGTCTTCAAAAGTCGCCCACTGTGTTTGCACGCACGTATATTAGCTGATTAAACAGGATGTGCAGGATTACATGCAATAGAGTATCTAAGATCAGAACAAGCTCCTGCTGTCTTGAGAACAGATTTTCTGGACTTAAAAGCACGTACAGATATTGAACACAGTGTAATAGTATTTGAGATTAATATCTACATAGGGTAGATTTATTATATGCATTAAAAGCTTGCTTATTTATAGTAAGATGTCCAACATTTATATAACATATTACTTCCTTATTAAAATCAATAGTAGATCAGGAACACAGTTTTGAAAAACATATTTAAGAAGAGACAGGCTTTTCTCAGAATATTTGGAATATATCCTTGAGCAGCATGGCCTCGCACACAGACTAGAAGTCTAACATTAATTTCTAAGCCCTTCTGTGGAAGTGAATTTTTTTTAATAATGAACCATACAATGCCTTTGATGTTTGCCTGATTCTAGGACAAGAGTGCATTAAACAGTCTATTCATTCTCTCGGGGACATCACCGCAAGGACTGTAGAACTGCAGTAGCAAAAAATTCTTTGTTAAACACAAGTGCCAAAACTAAGTGAAAAAGAGACAGGAACCGAAATGGTGCAAAACCACTTCTAGCAAGTAAATATCAAGACATTTTATTTTTATTCATAGCACTGTGAGGCCAGACTGTACAATCTGTGGACTTTCTTTAGCTCTGACCCAAAGAATTTATCATACAATGTTCTTATAATTAAAATACCAAAATAACTTACTGAAGAAAAAAAGAGATACGGGTAAGTCTACTATTTAATACAATAGCTTGCTAAAAAGTTTCAATAAGCTGCTAAATAACACAGTACTGAAATTCTTCTCTCATTTCTAGGTCTCCAACTAAAACCTAAACTCTCCTCAACGTATAGGCTATGGATTTTTCTTAGTGAGGTCTATTAACTGGACAGTCTCAGCTGGGTTCTTAATCTGTATGGTTGTCTAAAATGACAAGGCTTGCTGGGAGCGTAACTATCTTGAAGGTAGAAAATAAAGTATTATCTGCAGACAGGGTGAACAATAGGCATGATGGAAACTACCCCAAATATGACAAATTAAATATGACATGGAATTAGGCAACGTGACTACTATTACTACTAATCTTACAGAATGCTCACCTTTCAGTCCTTAGAACTATACTCCAACAAGACAGGAACCCTACCCTTTTTTAAACTTCCATATTACAAAGTACGTGACTCCCAGAACCCACATTACAAGTTAAGACCTTATGTGAATATCAACTTTCATATGATCCGGGAGAGTGAAAAATGCATTTTATCTAGGTCAGGTCAAATGACTGAGATGAAATCTGAAGGGTCGGATATTTGGAATACCTCCATCGCTTCTCAGAGTTAGGCAGGGTTAGATGCCTTCTAAGTCTGCCCTCAGGTATATATATTAACCTGTTTAAGGTATTTCAGGAGTTCCAGTATTATCTTCAAATAGCAACCTTAAAACTGTGCTACAAGCCTAGAAATATATTTCTATCAGTTGCTGGTTATTTTTCTCTCATATAAGGGACTTGGGTGGAAAAAAAGTTAGGAGTATCTGAATTATCGTAACTGTAAACTCAACTCATAGTCCTCAAACTATCTTATAGATAACGAGGAGGAAACTTTCCAGTGATACTCACATGAACTCCAACTTCAGTCACAGAAAGGCAGTTATGACTAGCACGTTTGTAACCATTGAACTAATTATGGCAGCAAGGTCTGGAGCCTGCAAATAAAAGACATTCAAGTTTAAGAGGGGTGGAGTAGCTTTAATTTAAATTGAATGAAAAAAATTACAGTTAAATAGAGCGTATGCACACTAACTGGCTCTGTCTATTTCTCTTATATAAAATGACCTGAATCACCAAGATTTTGCCGCCAGCTCCTAACAGAATTGAGTCCTGAGAGAAATGTCACTTTTAATGGCAAATTCAATGCAACTTAATGATGTGAGAATTTTACATAAACCAAACTGAGAGAATATCAGCGCAGCTTCATACTACGGACTGAAATTTGTGATTGTACTTGGGTCTGCAACTATATTTTCGAGGAAAAACAGTCGCATCAGTCCAAGAGATCTCGGATGTACTTTGCAAGCTGACATACTTCTCAATTCCCATTGGGAAGGTTGCAACCTCCTTCCAGCAGCCAAAAAGCTGAGAACCTAACACTCCTTCAAAACTGTTTCTGAATGTATTACAGGATAAGTAAGTAGTTCAAAACTGGGAGGAAAATCTTCATTCTGGAGGGTAACTGGGGACTTTCTACCGACTCTTATCTCCTTTGGTAGATCTGCCAAAAAGATACAAGAAAAAAAACTGAAGGTGACTTTATATGAAGGCTGCTCTGAACATAACATCTCCTATTTTACTCTGTTTGGTCCATAAAGTCAGAGGCAGATGTTGGTAGTATGGCAGTATAGGCTGAACCTTCCCACCAATATTCCATTACATGTTGCTGCCGTGTGACAGATGGCAGCAGAGGAACAGTCTGACAGAATGGTGTCTGACACAAAAGTGCGTATGAAGCAAAGGTGAGTAATTGAATTCCTCCATGCAGAAAAAAATGGCACCCATTGACATTCTTCAACTTGCAGAACATTTACGGAGACCAAACAATGGATGTGAGCTCAGTGAGGCTGTGGGTGATGTATTTCAGCAATGGTGACAGCGATGTGAAAGATGAGCCACGTCCTGTAAGTCCATGCACAGCTGTCACACCTCAAAATGAAGAGCACCTCAATCAGCTAATTCATGTCAAGTGGCAGATTATGACCAGGAAACTGTGTACAGAGCTGAATATTGGTTCAGTGTGTTGGAAACAGGAATATTGCAAAGTTTCTGCCACATGGGTCCCATGACTCCCTACACTGAAACAGAAAGCATGTCATATGCAAGTTTTTCAGGTCCTATTGAACAAATACAAGGCTGAAGGTGACACCTTCCTGAATAACATCATTACCAGTGACAAGGCATGGTGTCACCACTACAAGCTGGAGTCAAAACGTCAGACCATGGAGTGGCAACTTATGAATTCCTCATAGAAGTAGTAGTTCAAAACACAGCCCTCAGCAAGCAGGTAAAGTGATGTCTACAGTATACTGAGTTAGGAAAGCAGTGATCCTTGTGGATTTCTGGGAACTCAGGTAAACCATCAGCATCGACTGCTACATTGCAATACTGACTAAGCCGAAGACTTGAACTTCCAGAGTCAGGACAGAGGAAAAGACAAACTTTCTCTAGCAGCATGATCATGCAAAGTCCCATACCCAGTCTGAAGACTGTGGAGCACACTGCCAATCCTGGCTGGACTGTGCTATCCCATTCACCATTTAGTCTGGATTTTGTGCCTTCTGCCATCCATGGTGTCAAAAGCCTCGCTTGCAGACACCATCCACTGCTCTCCTCTCATCTACCCAGTCAGTCATGACATCATAAAAGGCCACCAGATCGGTTAAGCACAATTTCCCACTGGTGAATCCACATTGACTATTCCTGATAATCTCCTTCTTATCCATTTGCTGGGAGATAACATCCAAAATAAGCTGTTTCATCACCTTCCCAGGGATGGAGATGAGGCTAACTTGTCCATGGGACATGATTTAGCACAAGGTTGTTAGGGTAGTATGGTTAGGTCACAGTTGGACTCAATCATCTTTAAGGTCTTTTCCAATCTGAGTCACTCTATGATTGTATAGTTTCCCAGCTCCTCCTTCTTGCTCTTTTTTGAAGACTGGAGCGACATTGGCCTTCCTCCAGTCTTCAGGCACTTCTCTCATTCTCCATTACCTTTCATAGATGAAAGAGTGTGTTTTGGCAGTTCCTTCTGCCAGTTCCTGCAGCATACCTGGGTGCATCCAATTCAGGGCCTGTGGATTTGCGTGTCAGATTTTCCTAGACAATCTCTAACCAGATCCTCCTCAACCAAGGGCAATTTTTCCGTTCCCTAGGGTCTCCCTCATCTCCACGTCTGGGATTCCTGAGGGACAGTCTTAATAGTAAACACTGGTGCAAAGAAGGTGTTCACTAACTGCCTTCTCAGTGTCCTCAGTCACCAGGCCACCCACTCGACTCAGCAGTGGGTCCTTCTTGTTTGTTTGACCTGTCTTGACAGATTTAATTCTGAGTGGGCCTTAGCCTCTCTCATTGCTTTCCTGCATACCCTGACAATGTTATTTTATTCCTTTCCAGAGGCAAGACCTCAACTACACTTTTCATCAAAGAAAACACTGAAGCACATTACTACAAAGTTTTTATCCTTCATATCATTTCTCTTCACTGGCACACACCTGACTAGAGTTTTTTTAGTTTATTTTCAATTACTGAAACATAAATGCCCAATGCATTTATAGGTTATGGCTGAAATAACCTGCCATTAAGGATTCACAGCTGCCACCCATTTTTAGCCAGAATTGCTCAAGACTTGTGAATTTGTGCCTGACAATGTGTCTTTAGACTACCTTTCAATTCTTCCTTTTTTTTGTTTGTTTTTTTAACAACAGATGTATTATACTTAATGTCATATTCTATGATTCAAAAAATTACACGATCTACCAGAGTTCAGTTTCAGTTCCTCCATAGAACTATCATATCGTTATTGGGCAAACACCTAGAACATATCTGAATTAAGTATAGGGATTCATATTTAATTCAGAATTTATTTTTAAAATGTTCATATTGCAATATTTGATATAAAAATATGTCTAACATAATAGACATTCATTTCTGATTAGAGCACAATTCTGTGTTTAGAAAATCCAATGTAAAAGGAGAGAGAGGTGAGTGGAATGGCTGAAGAACTTAGAACATACTTTATGTTGAAAATTATAAGTTGGTCATATAGTGTTTTAACTGGAAACAGAGAAACCAGCTTTGATTTTCCTCCTGAATGCATTTTTCCAAAATGATTTTCCAGCAATGACTGAAAAGCTATCTGTATGAATACCATAATACTAGTAAAAGAACAAAAAGCAATATAAAAATATAAATCCTTTCCAACAATCAATAAAGCTCTAATCAAGACATGAAAAACTTAGAATATGTCTTCAAAAAGAACTGTATGTGCAAGCACAAATGACAGGTTTCCATACAAGATTTTCATTTGGCTTCCATAGCCGAATTATGAATACTTATACTGACTCTCAAGAAAAAAATATATGGCTCCTTTGTAAACAGCAACAACAACAACAAACCATATTACTGACTGCAGTTTTCAATGAATATTCTGAAGCACTTATTTAGAATTCATCTTATTTAGCGTAAGTTTGTCTTATTTGGGAATTTGGTAATATTGAAAGTCATTTCATTAGAACCAGGATGCGTGGACAATTATCTTAGTGATGTTGCAGCTCTGTAAAGAACAGGAAGAATATGGAATAGTCCACTGTATCAGTCACGAAGGGCAAAAGTAGTACTTGTTTTTCTTTCCTTCTCATTTATTTTAAAAATGCATAGAACTATATGGACTAGTGAGCGCTCATGCTCACTGATTTTAATGAGTTTTTTCCACTTCATAATTGTCTTATTAATGTTTCCTTAGTTACAAGAAACAAGAAGTGAAATAACAGGTAAGAAGAACGAACCATTTTTAATAGAAAAAGGGATGAAAAGTTAGCTTCAAAGCAGCCAGTGCTGTAATTCTGCATAACATTATGTAATTTCATCCTACAGGGACAGACACTGAAAGAAAAAAAGGTCCAATTCTACTCCAGTAAATGGCAATGTGCACATACACATCTGAATTTTAAGAACTTAAGACTGAATTACAGTGATTTTAATAGCGCAGAAGTGTAACGTGAAGTGTGAAATTTGAGACCATAAAATATCCAGTGAAATAGAAAATACCTACACAACCTTCTGTAGGATGTGAAAATAACTTGTCTTTTATTTATTTGTTTTTCTGTTTTAATTCACAAGGGATACTGGAATATTTCCTTCCACGAGAAGGAAAAACAAAAAGGCTTTTTATAACACTTGATTATTTCTGCTTGTAAATGAGTTGCTCAGTATAGCTTACTTGCCTGTTCCCTAATAACAATATCAGAATGGGGATTTAATGATCCAAAGACCAAAGTAGCTTAAGGCTAGTTTGCTCCATTTCTGTTTCCTGACATGGTAACTTTAATCCACACACTCTAACGGTGTCACTTAAGCAGTGAGTTATCAGGGGAGAAAATCAACTTAGATTTCACAGGAAGTGCATTCATAGTAATGGAAGGAATAGGCAAAAGGCTATTTTGCAGACAGAAGATATGAACGCTGCAAATATGAAGGGAACACTGGTCACTCTGAAAGTAATGCCTCCTATTTATTTTCATGGAAACTAAAACAGATACAAAGAATGTAATAACACTATTTGATAGAGCAAACTCTCAGCTACAAAACACATTTCTGTCAACACAGTTATAACCATTAGCTATGCATTTCTCCCAGCAATGACCAAGAGCCTGCACGTACCACTTGTAAGAATCTGCATGGCTATCCAGAATATGGCTTGCTTTTCACATCTCATGCCACCATGGCTGCCTCATTGTGCTCACGTGCACTGTTTGGTCTCCAAAAACACTCAGCAAGTATTGATGAATGTCAGTGAGTGCCATTTTTTCTGCATGGAGGAATTCCAACCCACACCTTCATTTCATATGCACTTCCATGACAGGTGCTTGTTTAAAAACTTCTTAAGATTTACCAAAGCAGTGGTCCCAATGACACTTGGCAAAATTACTACAGGCTACGTAACCTGCTTTGTAATAATAAAAAAAAAACAATGATGCAACATAAAGATTGCAAGTGCACAGTTAATTCCTGCTAGTCAGATTCAACAACTACTGGCTGCCGAGCAGCAAAACTGTGTTCTTGCCTTACCTGAGAGCACACAAATGGCCCTGGTCACAGCATGGCATGCAGTGCCACACAACAGCCTGACTTCAGGAGTGAAGCTCGCTGTTTGCTCTGCACCTCTCAGGCTTCTGGCAGCAGTGTCAGGGCGTTTGCAACATGCAGAGGGGAGCGCAGAGACTGACAAACAGTTTAACCCCTTGCTCAAACAAAATACCAGAAAATCATCCCAGCACAATGTTGTTATGGCACACAGTGAATTTAGGGCAAGAAAATTTATCACTGTCTGTGTTCTCTTATCCTGTCAGGAAGGTAACTCAAATCTCTGTTCTGACAACAGCTCTGCATTCAAAATGCTGCTTGTGGAGAACAATTCATTATCTTCACAGAAATCCCAGTCAAGTACCTATTCTGACTAAGAGATATTCTGACTAAGCCACAGACAGCAGGAGATGGATTTGCTGCAGAGAAGCGGGAACTGGTTTCAGCAATAACAGCCAGTAAATAGAGGGAAGATGTCGAGGTTGGGGTACAGAGAAGGGGAGAAGCACTCATTTCCTTGCCTCACAGAAAAGCAGAATGGAAATTTGATCACCAGAAAAGAAAAGCAGCTGAAAAAAAGCAGCATGTAATTTCACCAGCAACAACTTAACTCCACAATTGCTACCTATTTGTTTACAGTAATGCCATCAAGATGTGTAGGCACACTTAAAACAAATGTCCTTCCTCCAGTCCCCAAAAACGTTATGAATTTGCAAAACAACTGTAATGCATATACAGATATCTTTTCCTGTTTCAGTAACTTTTTAATGTTCTTTTCCAAAATAGACACTGCTAAAGACAAAACAAACCAATAAATTGAGTATGCCAGTTTTCTTGTAAGCACAATATTTTTCAGAGTGCTTTTAAAGCTGGAAAATCCAGAACATGGGACATAAAAGTATTTTAGTCCACCATCAATCTATCAGACTGGCCTACTTTAGGCAAACGTGTTAAGGTAAAAGAAAACAAAGTGAAAGCAAGCTAAAAGTGACAGTATAATATCCTTTAGTGTGGGAATGGTCCAACCAGCGAACATTCTAGACCCACACAGAAAATGAAAATGGGGAGCTTGTAGGAAGACGTTTCATTTATATTCCTGGTAAAGAATCACACTCATTTTCCACACATAGCCACAGACTGTCCTTCCATTTTGAGCAACGAAATAAAATGATCTTAAGAAAGGTGAATGAAAAATTCCTCTTTTGTGAATAGATTTCACAACTGAGATAATATAAAAAGATATAGATCTCCCATAAAGAGCAAGCACGCTGCAGCTTTAACTAAGAGTGGCTAGTCTCTGCAGGGTGGCAAACTGAGAAAATCCCTATCAGCATTTTTGATGCACCTTCTGCCCCCTATCTAATAGCATCTGCTCTAATAACACCTGCTAAAATTATTTGCACACACTGCTCTGCCAAAGGAAAGAAAAGATGCAGTTTTGAATTACGATTTTTAAATATCATCTGGAACACAATATCTTTTGTGGCAGAAGAAAGTATGCCTTCCAAGGGAGTCTTGATGTTAAGATTAGCACAATGGTCCCCTTCTTTGTGACAGCACATGGAAAGGCATCTCCTCATAACACAAACATCTGTGCTGTTAACAGGCATATCATATTTTTTTATGGTCTCTGCCTAGTCCCCCAAGAGTTTCAGGGTCCCATCTCTTCTATCCTTCCCCTCCTTCTGTCCCTCTCCACTTTCTCTTGGATTCCATCGTCAACGTTCTATATTTCTTCTTTCTTTTTTCTTTTTTCTTTTCTTTTTATTTTTTTTTTTTTT